>JAIPRN010003312.1:0-22354 GCA_025469175.1 Geopemphigus sp. TES_GeoC_2020 | reverse complement strand
GTGTGTGTGTGTGTGTGTGTGTGTGTGTGTGTGTGTGTGTGTGTGTGTGTGTGTGTGTGTGTGTGTGTGTGTGTGTGTGTGTGTGTGTATTTTCATAAAAAAAAGATAGTAAGTTCCTCGAATGTCTTTATTTATTCGCGACTCACAACGACCGACCGCAGCGGATACCTTCGAACGACTCGATTTGCAGTTGCAACGTTGTCCGTTACTAATATTGTTATCGTTGTCGTCCTCCGATAATAACGATCAAAGTACAGACGTCGACGATGACAACAATAACTCACGGAAAATATTACCATATATATGACACGTTCGTATAAACGAAAGATTATTCCTAACGTATATTCAAGTACCCAAATAAATTTGTATTTCGAATATTCCTAAGTACGTACGGTATTATTTATTTTTCGTATTTGTAATAAAAAGATACGCTATATGTTAACGTAGTATCAAATCGCGCAAACATTGGTCATTGTATAAAAAGATTTCGAATGCGCGATATTTGTACCGCTTTTTTCGTGTATACATTTGTGGCTATCGTATTCGGAAAAATGAATGAATACGTTTATTATTGTTACTATTAATCGTCGTTGGATGGATCGAAGATATTATACAAATTAAAAATTGTATGGACGAAGGGCTCCGAAATGGACCGAGAAAACATCGGAAATACTCGATCGAAAAACCGGAGGACGCTCGCGATCGGACTGCCGCGGTATCGGTCAATTTACACAGATGACGAGGGAACAATACGCGTTGAAGAAAGATTGTCGTCGGACAACGCGAACGTTTGTGTTAATCCGCTATCGCGATATTCGGAAAAGCGGTCGAATCCGACCGTGACGATACCGTTCGCGGCTAATAGAACGTATTCGAATACGAAATAATGTTAATAGAGAGGTATTGTTCGGCGTTTTTCGCGTCGGTAAGTATTGTGTTTGTTCTATTCGAGTACACGATTCGTATAATTCTAGCAGCGCGATCATTTTGGCGTATACGACGATATTAACGACATTTCGAACGACATTTGACCGGTTACGTTTTCGATAGTATTTATTCGTGTGGATCGAATACGATAGAATTTCGTTATAACGTATCGGGACGCGCGCGTAGATTTCGGATTTATATCCGAAGGATAAAACGAAATACGCTTTTAACGTACATGAAAATTCGAACCGAAAACGGTATATTTAAAATTTAAGTACGCCTTGAAAATCGGCGGGTCGTTAATATTCTATCGACGATCGAAAACGTCGTCGTTCACGTATGACGGATACGTTATTTTCAAATATAAACTCTTCGTCCTGACGAATCGCTACGTATGTTATCCTCTTTTACGACGGTTGGTCCATACAGTAGTGCATCGACGTCGCGAACGATCATCAGGTCGTACATTTATAATTATTTTTATACGTAATTCGTATCGAAATATTATCTATAAAAATTATATATATAAAATGGCTATCTTCGTTCTTGTTTTTATTTCGTACTTTATTTCGATTCCCTTACAATTAAAATACCTCGTCGCCAACCCAAAGTTAATTTTCGAATAGTATTTATATTCTTTTTACGTATAGAAGTTATCGTAAGACGAGATACTATCGGCTATTATGTACAAGCAACCCGCTGAAGTAGTCTTGTCTCCAATGATCGACCAGTGTTGTATTTGCAGAGCATTCAGCGAGTGTGGTATTTGTCAGACCTTTCTTAATATTTAGTATAAACCGTTAGTAATTCTGTTTCGTAGCGAATATATTTAATAAATATAGTCGTGTGTTTAATTCAAATATTTGTCGTCTATTTTCCTCACGTCGATGTATCGTTTTCTTTAATTTATACTATATCGTGTTAAAACTCATACGTTCCGTTTTAGTTCCTATCGAAATTCCCAAAATCCACAACTTTACGTCAAAACTCACGTGTTCCAGACTACAAACTAAATAAAAACACGGATAACGACGAAAACGATAAATTCGAGTTTTGCGACTTAAAATGAATAAGAATAACGCATTTTCATTTCATTCGATAACTCGTAACCCTTACCACCAGTTTTTCGTGTTTCCCGTAAAAAATGGTTTTCGAATCATGTGGCTTTTGATTCTAACCTACTCGTATATAATACAAATAGTGTTTTTCATAAGCTACTTCGAAACGAGATAACAGTGGTAATAATATATATATATGTGTGTGTGTGTGTGTGTGAGAGAGTGGTGTGTTTTGCGTGTACGAAGGACTGAATAATCTAGTCACATACGAAACAAGTTTTAAACAGTAATTAAGTGGTTAACGTTTCGGAATTTGGTTCTCGAGAAAATGATAAGCTTTATTGCCGTACAAAAAACTTATATACGTTGCTTCAACAACATATATATATATATATATATATATATATATATATATATATCAATTTTAAATTCCAATCCGAGTTTACGATTTTCCATGTATACTTTATACATATATATATACGCGTGATTACTGTGGTAAATAAGTCGTGAAAGCAATATTATTATACGCACGTGTGTGTGTGTGTGTGTGTGTATACATATTTATATGTATGTAGATATCGGCGACGCTAAATAACCGCCACCGTCGGGTCCGACGTACGAAAGTTTATTTTTAATTAAATCCGCGTCCGGTTGACGATAAAAACTTGGAACGAAGTTTCTTTTCGAAAATTACAAAACTCGTTGGCGTGAATTATTATATCGGTTCGGCGGGTATAGTATGTAACATGTATATACATATATATATATATGTATCCACGGTAACGCTGGTTAAGCCTGCGTGGTATCCCTCGGTGTGTGTGTGTGAATCGCGATCGTATTACGGGCGCGAGACGAAAGCGGTCGCGTAGGAGGTGCTGGTTTGACTGGAGAACATTACTTCGGGAACGAGCGAACGGCCGGCGGCGGCGAGTGGAAAGCCAAAGGGACGGCGAGCGCGGCAGAGGAGAAAGGAAGTGGCGCGTCGGGCGGCGGCGCAGTTAACGAGAGGGTGATTAATTGTGTATTTATGTATTCACGGGATTGTTTCAGCGCCTTCCCCGCGCACTTAGCCGCCCTCACTCAGCCACCCGCCGTACACCAGCGGCACACCGCCGGTACGGCGGCGACCGTTGCACGTGTCTTATCTCGGCGAAATTCGCCGTGTACCACCCGCGCGCCAGTACCGTGGGGCCGCGGCGCCGCGGACGCGTCCCTCGCGCGGCGCCCGCTAATTCCCGACGTTCTATACCCCTTTCCCCGAAAGCTACAAATCATAAACGCCCCAAAACTATATCAGCGGCGGCGACGTTATACAGCGTGTTGACTATATATATATAAATATATAATATGTATACGGTGTGCATTAATTCTAACCGTTCGTTCGGTGTGCGTGTATGGGAAGGGGTAACATAATCGTAATAGCTATCTCGGAGATTTTCTCTCACTCCGCCATCGACGACGACGGAGTTCTCTCTGTTCCGCCCGTTCGACGTACCCGAAGTCGATTTACGAAGCGAACGCGTTTTCATTTTCGGTACGCGGTGAATTCCGGTACGTTTTTATTTTCGTAACGGGACGACCGTCGGGTGGCGACATCCGCGCGGGAAATTGGTCGTACGTACGTCGTACCGCCCGAGTTTGCCGAAACGTAAAACGGACGAAGAAGAACGAACGTACGGAGAGTTTATAACGAATTCGCGGTAATTTTTTTAGACGAATTCGTTCGTTTCGTTAACGACGGTCGAAAATATCGAACCGGTACAGCGGTCGAACACCGAAAACAACGACCACAAAAAAACCATACTTAAGAGACCTTCCGGATGTAAGCGGCCGTTTAATAGGATTTATCTCCTTTTTTACTTATATAATAATTGTCCATTTTTCCCGGCCCGTTCGTACCCTCGTCAGCTGTCCACTCCACACACACACACACACACACACACACACACACACACACACACACACACACACGCTAATGTTTACTAAACGCCGCCATACGCGTATATTACGTACACGTGTAAGTGTTTGTTACGTATAAACGACGGACGATGATGACCGCATACCGCGACGAAGGCCGGCGCTCATATTTTCGTTACGGTAATCTCGTCCGCCAACCCGTAATGTAGTTCTAAACGGTTACCGGTGTACAACCACGACGACGTGTCTCCAGAAGTCGAAACGCCGATATACCGTCGACGTTCCGTGTACGCCACGCGTAAAACGATTCTATTACTCCGACGCGTTTCCGTATTACAGCGTACGGAAAAACAACGAACCGTCCACGCGCGTCCCAAACGTTCATTCGTCTGCCCCCGCGCGCTCGCTATGTTTACGCTAAAATCCGTTCGTCGTCCCCATAACTCGTGGGTCAAGTCGGTCACTTTTCGCGTACCGAATAGGTAACGTCCATTTTGGACGTACGCGACGTTCGTTCGTACAATTACGGAGCGATACGAACTTTATATATCGGTGGTGGTTAGACGAGGCATGTGACGTTTAGTTTCGCCCTAAGCGCGCGCGTGGTTAGGGTAGTTGGGTGCTTAATAAACGTCGCGTTCTACGGTCGCGCGTTGTGATTTTTTGAAATTAGCGGTAGATTTTTTTCTACGAAGAATATATAATAGCCGGGATCGCTGTTAATCGAAAAACCGTTCGGCCAATCTCCGGGTACATACGTAACTTGGTACTCGAACTCTTACTTCGCGGCGTGCTTGAAATCCGTGTCCGAAACGACCGGAACCGCCGCACATCCGCCTCGCCGGCCCGTTTTCGACACTGACGAAGGAGGAACACGTCGGCGGCAGTTACGGAAAAATTACGGAACGTTTGTAAACGCCGGACGCAACGAACTTCTCGTCAACGCTCATGAAAAAAGTATATAGCGCGGAATGGACGGTGACGCGATTGAAGTTTCGCGCGGCCAACGACGAAAACGACGCGCGAACGGGTAAAAATGGCGGACGTGGTCGTCCGCTCGCGGTTAACGGTGGGCGTTTTTTTTTTTTGACATTTTACGATAAAAATCGCGGCACGTTACGCCACGAATATCCAAAGAGCTTTCGAATATTCCTTAAGACAAAATAAACGAATATTATTTTTAATATCTCGGAATATTATACGGTCATTTACCGTAGTATATGATTATTATTATTATTATTATTATTATTATTATTATTATGACGGTTAGGTATTCACAGAACCAATACATAGTACAAGATCGTTCGGAATATTACGATTTGACGATTGATATTGAAAACGGTACGAGTAACGAAAACTCGAATCGAACAAGTACGATTTGTCCGAAATTATATACGGTAATAAAACGATACCGAACGGAAAACGATTTTCGTAATCCGTTTCAAACATTATATCGATCGGCGGGTTTTTCGCACGATCCACGCGCTCGTTTAACAAACATTTGTGTGGAAACTTTGGGTTCAACTACAAACTATTTCGGGTACTACGAACTATTCGAGATAAAACTTTCGTTACGCGACGCGGCGTCGACATTTACGTATACGGCGAAATTTTTAAAATGTACGCGTTTCCCTTTCCGCGTTGTTAAAACTATATATTAACTACGTCGTACGTAAATTCCACAAATAACGAAGATATAAGTCGATCGATACGTATTATATATATATATATATATATATATACCAACGACCAGTGGCGTACTAACGTGGGCGGGGGGCCGATAAAACACCCCCTTCCGAAAATTTTTACGAAAAATTAATTTCTTACGAGACGTATATTTTTAGTCAATAATAACGAAAAACTAAAATATTTTTAAATTTCAATACACGTTATAAGGCGTCCGTTAAAAACGAATAATTTGCTAAAGTTTATAACGCGTCTCTTGTTTGGTCAGTGTCGTCCGATTTACGTATTTAAAAATTAACCCCTCCCCCCTCCCGAAATTCAGGTCTAAGTACGCCACTGCCAACGAAAATGTTAAACGAAGTTTTAAGTAGACACTATAAACGCTACGTTATTATTTGAAAAAAAAGAATTATCGTCGCCCGAAATAATTAAAATGTCGCCGATTTGGCGTAACAATACGCGTTAGAAAAATATCGAGGTACGCCGTTATATGGCCGGTCGCGAACCTACGAATCGAAAGGTAAACGTTATTGTAAAGAAACGAGAAACCGGTCGACTAATATTAAATTATAAAACCTAATATTATCGTTGACGGAGAATCTTGTTTGGAAAATTAAGAACAAACATCGGTTCGTCGGGTTACTACCGTAACAATCCGCGATCGGAATAGCGTACAATAATATATACGTGTGGCACTTTCGGCCATCGCGCCGGATCGGCCTGACGATGTCGGTATCTTTTTTCTTTTTTTTTTTATAAATATCGACGTATAATTTAATTTGCGAAACCTATTACAAAATAAAACGAATAAAGATACCGTTGTTACTTATACAAAAGGAAATGATCAATGGATGAAGTAGATTTTTATTCAAAAAGACCCATATGATCGTGGTCTCCTTCTTCTTCACTGTCTTCTTTCTTTTCTTCCTTGGCTTCAGCTAACTGGGACGGCAACTGCTGCTGGTACAGCTCCAACAGCTGGTCCGATGTTTGCGATCAGAAAAACAGTGGTCTCCGAAGCCGTAGCGAACAAACCAAGCCAATTCAAACTACAACGTTAGCGGCCACGATCAATTCGGTCTGGATCGTTTCTCCCGTAACGTCGTCGTCGTCGTCGTCGTCGTCAGACAAGACTAACGTCGCATAGGGTTTGGGCCATCGTTGGTGGATCGAAACGGACGAAAAATCGTAAATAACCGACAAAATCGCGAGTGGCCGTAGGCCTTAGCTCGCTAGACAACAAGCAATGGGCATAGAGCTGAGCTACGCAGTGTCGTCAGGCCGACCCGGCGCGATGACCGAATATATATCTACCGGAAATTGATCGACGTTCGCTGGTATAACTGTTGAAATTTCGACGGGACGAAAACGAAAAAAAAAAAAATTACTCGCGCCACCGAACTCGGTACCGAGTGTATTCGATTTTAGTTCGTACAAACCGTTATCCCATTGTACGCTCCGGCGTTTTTCGTCCTAATCAAATGGCGCAAACGCAAATGTAAAAACCAAATACCGCGGCGTCCGTGTACAATACGTCCGCGATACTTTTACTACGAAATAATTGGACGTAATTATTGCGGGAAATGACGAGACGTTCGTATAGCACACATAAACGTCGTATCACGTACAATGGAATCGTTTTCCGCAAACAGTTTACACGTATATATTGTAGCGTGGTGGATATAATATCGTTTCTGTTCGGAGACGCCGCGCGATGTACCTATATAATAATAGCGGTGTAGCTGCCGGGGCCCTTTATCGAGCGCCATTTGTACGGATGATCCTCTATTGCGGGGGTAGGGGGCGCGGTTAGAAAAGAAGTGACACGACGGTCGCGGGGAATGGAAGGCGATATATGTGTGTGTGTGTGTGTGTGTGTGTGTGGTGGGAGGACGAAGAGAGCTAACGTCGGGTGGCCAAGTTACGTATAGCGCGCGTCACCGCCGTCGTTTCGGAGGAGTATCCCCGGCGGCAGAAAAGAACGACGTCGTCGGGCCCCCGGGTGGTCGGTGCGACGGAGGGACGGGGATGGACGGAAAACTCGGCGGTGTACTCGGGACGCGCGCGTGCGCATCCGTTTCCGACCAATCGGAACCGCCGGGCGTATCGCTGTCGGATGGGCATACCCCCACCTCCGCCGGGCCCCGCGCTCCATACAGTCCCGCCGACGGTGTACCGTTCGCGCGGGGACCCGGCCCGGCCGATCGCGCGCCGCCCGCGAACGCGCCCGTTAAATTTAATTATCGGATCATTATACTCGTACGGGCCCGCGCGTACGTACACACGCCGCTTTACGCTCGGGTCGCCGGTTTTTATACGTCGCCCGACCGAAGCGCGCACCGGTCGCTATAATAGTACTCGGGCTCGTCTCCGGATATCTATCAATCTATATATATATATATATAATAACGTCGTGTCCGACGGACGGCACAATCGTCGTGCCGTCTCACTCTTCGTGTCCGACCGGTATATTTTAACGCGTCCGTCCGTTCGCCCTCGTGCCGTGCGCGTGTGTATGTGCGTACGCGAGCTCCGACCGGAATCGACTTCCGAACGGGTTGTCCGGTACGAAAAACGGAACCGTTCCGGTGTGCGTGTAACACTAACACGCGATATCAATCGTCTGTGCGCCCGACCGTCGTCGGCCGCGGTTTTCCGATCGTTCGCCCGGACGTTTTTGAGATTTTCCGTTTCCGCCGCCGCCGCTCCGCACGAATGATCGCGACGCGTCGCCACAATTTCCCGTTCGCCGTCCTCCGTCCGGTCGCGCGGTACGCGTGGTGGTAACGTGAACGGAACAAACACGCCGTCCGCCGGACGGGTCGCGAACATTTAATATTGCCCACGTTCGTGTATTCCACACGATACCGGGCCGATACACGAGTCTCCAGCCAAGTTCCAGCCCAACGATATACATACACGGTACAACGCGCCAACGAGCGTTTTTTTTTTTTTATTTCTAATATTGTTCCGTCGTTACGCGCCGAAAATCTGTCGTTCGATACAACGGTCCCGAGACAATTGCCGTTTTACGCGTTCAGAAATGAATCGAACGCGAAATACGGCGAACCGCCCGCGTTACTAGCGTCATTCGTTTTACACGTTCGGCCGATTCGCCACCTCCATACGTAAAATATGTTCGTTATTTACGAAACGAACGTACGCGATTGTTCGACGCCTAATTTTTTCCTACAATTTCAAAGACGTTCGAAAGTTATTCGAATAACCGATTAACTCGCAACCACTACGTCGTTTACGATTTAAAACACGAGTCGAACGGCGCGACGAGTTCGACTGTACACGACGTTTGTTTCCGGTACATTGAAAACCGAATGGAAAAGCGCGCGCGGAAAAGTCTTACTCACTCGTCAACGTCGTCCATAAAGGATCCGGAATAGCCAAACGGGTGTAAATTATTCGAATCGCGTTTAATTCCGGCCGTTTAAAACGTACAAAGTTAATAAATTTGTACGGACGTAATTTCCGATAATCGTCGTAAAAATGGCGGCTCATATTTTGCCGTAAAATCGTTTTCGTTTACAAATACGTATAATTTTCGCGCCGTTAATCGAATATAATAATAAAACGCCCACGTTGTTACCAAAACGTGCAAGAAAAATACTTAAAAGATTACTAATTTATTATCGAATATATATTTATATAATTATAATCGCGCTATACCGTAAATTTAAAAATTAGAATAATAATTTTCAATTATTGAAAAAAAACGTTATTTTAGGTATTTAGTGAAAACTTAACGTAATAAAACATCGTTTTTTTACTTTCGTACTGTATCGACGTATACCTAATTATAGAGCGACGACAAAAAAAAATCGATAATTATCCGAAAAAAGCTTTAAATATATATATATAAACGAATATAGGCGCGTGCATAGAAATGTTCGTATAAACGCGCGTACGTTAAAAAAAAAACCCGTATCGTTCCGAATAAAAAATTATCGTCAAGTACCTATAGTGGATGTCCCCCGAGTTGTTGCGGTCGGAACGGTTTATATTCCGTCGGCGACGAAAGGTCGGAAATAGGGTTAAAAAATATTTAGCGCTACTTTAAACGCAATCACACGTTCGTATTATTTATAGTCGAAGACGCGCGCGTCTGTGTGTGTATATATATATATATATATATATATACGGTCGTTTAAACGACAATTGTAAAAAAAAAAAACGAACAAAAAAATGTAAACGAAAACACCGCGAAGGAAAATAAGTTACGGCGCGGAAAGTTATTCGGCGAAAAACTCGAGCCGATAAATTACGACGGCGTGTAAGGACAAAACAACCCTCTAAACATATGCGCACGCTGACCCTTTTTATCGTGTACGCGTTTCGATCCTTTCGTCGTATCGCGAAATATATAGTATTAACACGGCCGTAATTACAAATAAGGCCGCGGTCGGTGAAAAAGGGGCGTGCGACTGTAAACGGGCGTCGTTATTTATGGACGTTCTACTACAATCGTCGTAAATACTAATTAAAAGCTATTTTAGATTCGTTATCGACGCGTGTTTTTTTTTTCCCCCGTTTTTTCGCCGCTTTTATAAACGTTTATATTATTATTATACGTACGAAACGCTAGCGCAATTCAAGTACGATATTCCTAAATTATCCGTCGGTAATTTTTCGCCGGTATTTCATTATTTCCCCTTACGACATTCTCCCATTTCGGTCGCCCTATTCGTTTCGAACATGTTCGCGAAACGCGTTAAATTAGCTATATTCGATTAACATGTTCGATTTGCCGTAACGCGAACGCGCGACTCGCCGCGAAGTTAAACGTTCGCTAATCGTAATATATTCGTGCGTACCGCCGTCGTTGATACCGCGTTGAGCATCGCGCTCGTATGCGTCTGCCGTATGTGTACGGTCCAATACGCTAATTAAGCGCGCGGCCGTAATTTTATGACGAACACGGCGGCGGAACTACGCGAATCGTTCAACCCAATTGTCTGTTCGCAGATACACTCGATGATGTACGAAAGTACTTGCTCTTACCAGAGTGCGTTGGACCTGAAAAGGGTGGCGATGTCGTCGCCGCCTAATATAAAAACCGAAAACGACTGTCTTCCGTCTACTACACCGCAATGGCCATCGGTAGGAGTGGCCAGTTGTGCGTATAGGTAAGCGAAACGTAATTTATTATTATTAATCATTTCGGAAACGTTACAATCGAACGGCCGACGGATATTTACGATCAGTTGAAAACCGATTGCGGTAAATAATTCGTCGGTATAAAATTACGTCCGGCTGTTGATTATTTCTCGTTAAATAGAAACAAAAGCGATCCGCTTATTCGATATATACGACTTTTTTTTATAAAAATTTTAATTCTCTCTTCAATTTTATATTTTAAGGCTAATTTCTTTCGATAATTTTTACGTAATATATATACAATTTTATAGTTTAAGACAATTTTTTTCCATACTTTAATTTATATATATATATAACCGTAAAACAATACGCCAAACGATAATTTTCCTGTCGATAATTTTAAAAAGTATTCGAGTACATTATTTCGTTGTGGTTTACTAGGTTTGCGTGTAATTCCACCTTTGAACAGCTCAAACAATCCGTTGAAAAAGCAAAAGCCGCGTTACAAGATCGTGGTAGTTACCTATCATCCTGTGACCTTGGTACATCTCCGTTTTGCCCGGCAACACCGTCGTCCAGAACGCCCGTGTCCAATCATCCGACTACCAATTCGCTCGACTTATTCCAAGACGAACAAAACAACGCGGACAAGCGAAACAATTGTGAGTCGTCGTTTTTTTTTTTTTTTAATTTTTAAAAGTAATCGAAGCGTACGCGTATAAATAATACAGCGCCGAAGTTAGCGCGGTCGTTTATCAATCGAATTAACGTAACACGTACGCCGTTAAAACATTTTTAAACGGACGCGATAATAAAATCCAAACAGAAGCGGGGCGGTTTCGTTGCTTTCCCAACTGTGGAGGAACGTAAAGCCCGCAAAACCGAAGAAAACCGTTTCTATGGTAACAAACTTTTGGTCGTCACCGTTCAGTGGTTTTGCGCTTTTCGTCCTCTGGAGGCAAAAAAAAATGGCGTATTTCGGAACAATCGCGCCAAATGGGCCGCCGGCACAATACATTATAAAAATTCACGCTCACCGGGCGTTCGGAAACGAATAGGTGGAAAGATATACAGTAAAGGGGTGGAGAAGTGGAAAGTGAGCGAATAAAAATCGAGTACGTCCGTTGTGGGCTTTTTAGAACACAAAAAAAGACGGAAAAAGAAAACGCTTTTTAATGATATACCGGGGACATCGGTTTCTATTATTGTGTACATCCGACGACCATATTATTTAGACCAAGCGCATAATCCTTTTATTACTATCGTTTCCTTCCTCAAAATTATAATACACGTATATAGTATTAATTTCGAACACGCTTCGTAGTTTGCCTTAATTTGAACGAATCTCAAATATAAAAACTATCGGGTACCTATAACGTAAAAGTACGATTTTTGATTCGATACATTTTTCCACACGATTCTCGTATGATTTTTTACGATCGATCGTTCGATCGTATATTATATTATGCCTATACACTGTGGTTGAAAATATATAGAATTTTCGTTTCGTCGTTGTTTAACGTAAACGTACCACGAAATAAATAGGCGTAAATAAAGTCCGATAAATCGTTTTTAATCGAAAGAGCGTTGTTAGAAAAATATACGAACGTAAATTCCAAAATAGTTTGGATTCTACGCCCGTCAAAAAAATAATACGCTAAAAACAGAATTATCGATTGACGATTGAAATACGAATTAACGAAAAAACGGAATAGCGGTTTGTAAGTCGAAACATTTTTGGTAAACGTAATTCGTTATTCAAATTTAAAAAATTATTTTCGATAACGTTCAAAATGAAAGTAAAAGAAACACCCGACATATAACGTTTTTGAATCGAATCGTTATTGTTGTCGTTATAAATATAAGATAAGACGAGAATAAAATCTTAAATAAAAACTTTCCTTTAAAATTGTTCGCTTTTATTATTATTTTTCATTGTGTACGCTTTTGTTGCGTTTTCGACACCTTTTTAGATAATTATTTCGCCGACGTAAACTGAAAATAATGGATTTCCCCCCCCCTGCCTTCCGCGTAAAAAGAGGGTAAATTATCGTTATAAACAAATATATATATATAAAAAAAAAAGGCGGCGACACGATAAAAAGAAAAACCCCGGAACATTTATACCGATTTCAGGCGACGAGCCGCAACGATAGTATCCTTTTCCGGTGTTCCGGTTAGCTTTCCTGGTGCAGTTTATTTGACACAAAGGAAAGGTCACTTTATGAAACTAAAACGAAATTATCCATTTAAAAACGTTCGTTACCGGCGCTCGTGTTTTACCGCGCAATTGTGCGTTTTCGAACGATTTTCGAATACGTTTCCCTTCGAAAATTATTAATCGATCAATTTGGACGTGTACGCGCGTCATTACGCGTAAACCGTCCGCACGGTACTATTTTGTTTTAGTAACTATTCGTTTGATTTATTAAAGGGTTCGACATATTATTGTTTTCAATGGCGAACGTAATTTGAAAATATATCGCCGTTTAATTATAATTCGTTTCGTTTTTTTTTCTCGTAGCGCCGAACGTATTTTTCGCTTCGGCCGCGAAGCGATTATAATAAAAATAAAAACGCGCGACGTTTATATTATATTATAATTATCCGAAAATACGGAAAAAAAGTTACTTTCGAAAATGTTCAAAAGTCGATTTACAGCGAAACGAGACAATTTTACGAATAACGACGATATTAATAGTTTGTCGACGTATTTGTTTAACAAAAACGAAATTGTTTACTAGGGAATTCTACATTTACCAAATAGTAAACGATTTCGGTATACAATTAAAAAAGCTATATTTTATTATGAAAGGCGTTCTTTACCTTTGTTTTTTTTCTATACAGACGTCGATTCGTCCAACGGCAGATACGACAAGAGTTCCAGTTTGATGCATTTGTCGTCGTCTACTTCAAACGGTAAGAATGTACTCTATAAATTAATCGCGCGTATAAACGAAACGATTAACGTACAATGTACAACCGAAACGTATTATAGGTAAACGCTATTGTTTTATTCGAATTCACTTTTGATTCGAGCGTGACAATATGCGCACGATAATTTATAATAACTAAATTGTATAAATAATACTTCGGGTATACTTTACGGGCTAAATTTTAAGCCGCGTACGGAACAGTATTTTCCCGTCATTTAAATAGCGTACGTCCGTTTGAAATCGATCGCGCAGTTCGTATCGCGGTTGAGCCCATCATCTTGTACCTCGTTACGTATTTCTTTTATTCGTGCCCGGGTTATTTAATTGAACTGGAAATACCGTTTTCTCGATTAAAAACGCAACCGGTGGCGTAATTAATAGCGTCCCGATATTACGCTACATACGTGTCGCTATAGAAACATCGTGTTTCGATCGTTCGAAAAACGCGACGACGATATTTTTTATATAGATACGGAATGTTTTTCCGACGTACTTTTCGACGGGCAGTTTCGTTGACCAGTTGATAATTACGTCGTTTGCACGGCGCTCGGGTTTCGATACCGTCCGTGTATCGTAGGGCGTGGGGGGGGGACACGAAATTCGGCGAAATACATTTGCCGAACACTACTCCTAACCGTCGTGATATTTCGGAAAATAATAATCCGTATAAATCTATGGGCGGAGACGAAAAGTGTAACCCCGTGTACGTACACACGCGCATAGTATATATATATATATACGTGTGTATGTGTGTACGCGCGCGCGTACGACGATATTGAATTAATACATGTCGGATGAAAAGGCGAACGCGTTTTCCCCCCCATTTGACGATAGCGCGTTTATCTCCGTCGGAGGTTCGCTTTGGCTGGAGGGGGTGGGTGGAGAACTGTCAACCCATCGGTATGAGGGTCACATGCCGTTGCTATGGATACTGTCGTCAGTCAAATGGCCGCCATCCACTCCGCCTCTCCAATCATTCCTCCTATTCGGGCGAGTTTTCCTTCCGCGCGCGCGTCGATAATACGTCTTTTTCCCCGTTTGGCGTCGTATTCGACGGTATACAAAAGTCGAGAACCTTTGTTTATTCAAGTTCTTCGACGGGTTTTATCGACGGAAAAAGTATACGACACGGGGATATATACGTTTTCGCGACATTTTTTTATACGTCAAACGTACAGCTTCGATAAATATACGTACAATAGTTTTAATATTTTCACGTAGATTTTTCACTTCGGTCGACTAAACACGTCGAACATAAATTATCAAAACGTACGCCGATTAATAAACAATTATACTTTGTTAAATTTTAAACGTACCCTATTTATCGTTCGACTTATGTGTTTTATATTTTACGCGAAGTTACGCGTAAAGGGCATTTACTTATCGCGTGTACTGTAGATATCTTAAAATTGATAGCACACGAAACATTTTGAGAAACTGTGTTTACATATATATATATATATGTTATAAGTTGTCAATAGATAAAATAATATTCGACGATAGGTTTTGAATAATATATATATATACATGTACGAGGTGTGTTTAAAAAGAACGGAAAATTTTTTATTTCGCGGATTTAGAGAATCCGATTGTCGACATTTTTTTTTTACTGTGTTGACACACGTGCCCCAGCCGTATTCATTTTTAAGTAGTTTTTTACGTTTTATACTTTTTAAGTGACAGCCGCTAAGGTTAGACGTGTTTTTACGAGTTCGGCAATTTTTGTTTATAAAAAAAAAATGGATCGAAGAATTTGTATTAAATTTTCGGTTACTCTTTTAACACGCGTCGTATAGTGTGTATATATATATATATGTACCGCTATATAATTTTATATATAAAATTGTAATACATAAAATATACAATTTCGTTTCGAATGCTTAGATGGATGAAAAGATAAGATACGAATATATAAGAGGAAGCGCAGGAGTAGCGTCGATTATGGATAAAATGAGGGAGAATAGACTTTGATGGTCATGTAACGAGGAGAGATGATTCGAAATCAGTATGAACAGTTATGGAATTAAGCGTGGAAGGAAAAAGAGGAAGACCAAAGTAGAAGTGGTTAAACGGGATTGATACGAGGACTGCTGGTGTGCGCGTACGTGGGAGATGGAGTCAAGTGGAAGTTGAGGACCCTAGGTGGCCGACCCCAATTAGCTGAGAGAATAAAGCGAGGAAAAAGAAGATACAATTTCGTTTCGTATTTTGATTCTCATTTTTCAATCATTTATACAGGTTTGTCTTCTGTAGGAAAATCGTCGTCGTACTTGCCGTCATCCATATCAGAATCATTTAGAACTTCGTCTAAATCAGGTATTTATTATTATTTCGCTTTTACGTTAAAAGTATTACGAAAAAAAAACGCAAATTATCGAAACAATCGACGAAAACCGATTAAAATCGCGCTGTGTAAATAAAAATTAATCGGTAAAAACGAAGCCGTCGATTACATTATTAGAAAAAATATTGAATACGGCTCAAAAACCTAAACAATCGTGTCGCTAAGCGTTTAATTTTGTAACGATATAAACGATCGACGCTGTGGTTATTTGCGAACGCGCGACGTGTACCGTCGAGAAACATTATATAACGCGTTCGTGCGTATTTACACGATAAGTTACGACGTTTCGATTATTATTGAAACGATTTAGGCCGGCGTACCGGGTATTCGTTTATATTATCGATATTGTAAGCAGGCCGTTTCTAAAAAAGAAACGTAACGTAGTAAACGACGGTAATTTTAAAAAAACGTCCGACGGAAAACGACCAAAAACCGATACACCCCCGCGCGACAGTATTACTATAATTAAATCCGAACGCGTTCGGGCAATCTTTATCGTCAGCCTTTCAACTTAACCATAATTCGCTCGTACCTTCCAATGAAAACGAAATTAACCAATTTTCGTCAATCCCGCTCCCACTAAACACTACCGCCGAAACGTTTCGCTCCAAACGAAATACGAACGTTCGTTCACCAATTTCCCTTAGTCCAGGGTTTCGTTACAGCCGAAATTGCCCCTAAACTACCACAAAAAACTATAATCCACGTTACTCGATTCGATTCTAAAATTATGTCCCGATAATAAAGTTCTCGTTAATTATATACTTCCCCGAACCCAATAATGTCTTCGACCCGCGTCTTTCGCCTCACGAATTCTCCCACCCATCCTCTTGTCGTTTCTCTCGGGAAACAGATTGTTGATTGTGTAAAAAAGTGGGAACGCCAGTTACGCGCGGTCTATTAATAATTACGGGAGAGACGAACAAATTAAAGTCGATTATAGCGTTAATGTATTTCGGCGACCGTAGCGTAATATATTTAAACACTCGCTGGGTGTTGGCGCGAGACTATTCGGTGGTTGTATATAATATAGCGTGACTGACATCCCTTTTTCGCCATAAACCGTGAATACGAAAGCCGAGGTGTCTCTTCGTGACAGTCATCGAGTCGAACGAACAATGCGATATAAAATTTCACATAGGCGAGCCCGTTACGCCCGGATGGTGGGGAGGGGTGGGAAAGGGCGATTGTGTGGCGGTGGTGGTAGTGGTGTTGACGGACCGGAGGGAGGGGGGCAACAGTTAACTCGGTTATGATTAATGGTCCCGGTCCCCTCGCCAAACAACAGTCCATCCCTATTAGCAATAAATAAAAATATATACGTTTCTTTTTTGTTTCTTTTTTTGTTTTTTTTTTTTTTTTTTTTTTTTTTTTGTTTACCCAGCGGGCTTTGTCTCGAGGCTTTCATTCGTATCCACCCTTCACCCCGCACACGCGTTAACCTCGGCACCGTAAAACATTTGACTCAAGACGTAATCAAAGCCGAGAAAACTCACCAACCCGTGAAGAAAGGGCATTATTTTATTTGTTTCGCCGACGCACCGCAAAACGTACACGAGCGCGCGCGTTACATCGTCGGCAGGGAGATTTATATCGGGCTCGCTTTAAAACGAATAAAATACGCGGTATTCCGCCGGCGATCGATCGAGTCGTCGACGTAAAGCGTTATACAAATTTTGTAGAAAACCGTCGGCCGTAAACTATGCCCGAGCGTTTTCGACCCGGAAAATCGTCGACAAACGGAGCGAAGTAATAAATCCCCCACTCCCCCGAGTAAAATCTCCGTCCGACTTGTCCAATCGTGTTCCGCGTTTCCGTCGTCATTCCAAAACCTCGAACGCCGAGAAATTATTTGTACGAACGTTAAACGTACCGCTCCGTCCCGTGGGGTTACGGGCCCCTAGGGACCGTTTTTAAGGTTTATCGCGCCCCACTAACGAATTCGTTACGTATTTTGTCGTACTCGTACGCCGAAACGATCGTCGCGTTTCGATACGTAAAATCGAAAATTTGATTTCCCCGAGCATCCGTCGACGCCCCTATCGGCTTCCGCCGTATATCTCCGGATTATTTTCGACATTCTCGCGTCTAACGGAGATATTTTTGTCCGGTCAGTATCGCGCGAACCGTAGGCGATCGTTGAACGTCTCGAAAGACCCGCCGGGGCCGTACAGAGTTTTCGACGTGTCCAGAACCTTCGAACTTCGCCGTGTACAACGGTTATTTATATTATACATAAAAGCGGAGCGTGCGCATTGTCACAATCGCACCCCTCTACGACTAGTCGAACGTTATTTTACATAATAAAGAGAATTTATAACTATAATTATAATATTATCGTAATACGACACGTATATATACGTATAGCGAATTAAATCGAAGTACGTCGGTTACTTTTGTACTGTCGACGATAGCACATATCGTTTCTCCCTCGCCCATGCACGCACACACACACACACACACACACATACACGATTCCAAAGAGTCTTTCACTCTTCGTCCCACCAGCGCAAACACCCGCGCAACCAATGTCGTCGTTGCGACGATGACGACGACGCGTTCTCGAACATGACTAATCTCTATGGGTTTCCGTTTCGGAATGAAAAGTCTGACGGCGGCGTACGGTTTCCTGCCGCGCGCGCGGCCCGAAATAATAGCCCCGGTCCACACACACGCGTCGCTCGGCCTTTGTCAATTAAAGGCCCTTTCGATCCATTTCACTGGCGGACGACCGCCTTTAACGAGCCGCCCGACGACGACGACGACGACGACGACCCTTTGCGCGCGCGCGTATTCCGACCACGCTAACCATTGTGTTTGTTTATGATTAAAACCGAACGGGTCAGAAAAATAAAAAAAACCCTCCCCCGTACACGCGCGTACATGATATATACGTACGTACGATAATGTGTATACAATAGCGATTTTTATACGGAACGGTACCCGCGACGTAATTGTTCACTTTTGTTTTTTCACGTTTTTGTGTCCACTCGCGTCGTGACGTCGCCCAAATACGGGCACGCGTTCGATTAATTGACACGTTTTCCTTTCATCTTATACGTCCGCGGATATTTTTACCATTACCGCGCGTAATATTGAATCGCACGCCGAATACGGTATTACACAACTATCGGATTCGTTTATTTACTTCACGAGTGCCGTCGGCACTAATCGAAAGTTTTTCAAACCGTACATAATAATATCTATTTTGGTCGAAACCCGTACGCGTATAGGATTTATTAATGATAGACCGAGACCTAACGGACATGAGTGAAACGGATATGGAGAGGAATTTCGATGGCAGCGTTGGTCTTAAATGGATCGTCAAGCCGACGAAAATGAAGATATATATATATATATATAAGTGCACGTTATTTTTCGTTTCTTCGATAAGTATATAAGTAAATAACCTTTCGAAAAATGAACGCGGATAATTGTACGCGTTATCGGTACGCCGCGTAATAAACAAATACGTCCGGTGATCTCGTACACGTTCACCGAGACGGTACGTCCATATAGCGGCAGGTGAACGGGAATTTATCGTGGTCTAAATCTGTTCGGCCTCGTATTTAAAGTTTCAATTCGAAATACTTCGCGGTAACCGCGGGCGGTACGGTTTAATATACCGCTTTAGCTCGCTTCACCCCCCACCCCTAACCCTAAACCACCCACCCACGAAGCCGCCCGAACGAATTTAATTATATTAAACAAAGCGTTACCGTCGCGCCCGTTAATCGCCCCCCTACGTCAATTCATTATATTATTATCACGCGCGCCGCCGCGCGTGGCTCTATCACCTGTCCTACCAATAAGTCTAATTTCAATTTATATCGCGCGCGCCCGTTGCTTAACCCTACGCCATCCTACGCCGCGTCGTCGCTCCGTGTAAGATAAGTGAATCGATATACACAATACACCCATTACAAATCGCGACGAAAACATATACGGAGCGTTCCAAAACGATTCGTCCGGTTTTAGTGGGCCACGAACGTTGATTAACCCGTAGATCGTAGTAAACGAAACACCCCGTCGACCATCCGAATTATTATCGAACTTTCCTATCCGAGCGACAGCGGACGTTTTACGTGGTCCGTTTCGAGTCTGTTATGGCCGTTCTGCGTGATTTTCGACAACTCGGAGCGTTCGAAAAAAAACTGCCCAAGTAGCCGGTTGTTGCTGCAAAGGGAAACCATCGTCGGAGTCGGCCGAAAATATCCGAACAAATTCGACAAAGTTTCGTAAAATGTCCGCATAAATCTGTTCGCCGTGCATCCAATGAACAATATTATTCCGCGGACAACAGTTCAGCGTGTTTTCAAGAGACGTCTGGCACGTAAACGGTACAGGATTCAGTTGTTCACCGTAACGGCGATACGCAAAGAAGACGTCGGTTTTGCGCGTTTGTTCTTGAGTTGGACGAAAAGAAAGAACGAATTATCTATCATTTTCGGCGACGAGGTCGCTTTTTTTTTCTAAATGGGAAAGCGAATCGTCACGACGTAAGAATCTGACAATTAAAGAATCCGCGAGCAGTTATCGGACATGAAAGGGATTCGCCCAAACTTAACGTTTTCCGCGTCGTTTCCATAAGAGAGAAAGTGTACACGGACCATTTTCCTTCGGCGGTTACCTACAAATAATCGCGAGTCGACGATTTCGTCTTACAACCCGAGGCACCACCACATTGAAAGTCGGCAAATTTTTCAACGACGAGTGTTGGATCGGTCGCTGTGGCGGTAAGGCCGCTATATTTTGTCCTTGGCGGCCGTCCCGTTTCATGGGCCCTTACTTTGTTCGGGGTTACGTAAAAGGAACACCTAACCTCCCGTTCCGAACGATCTTGACAAAATTGAAAAGTCGCACGCCGTCGACTTGAGATTACCGTCGATACGCTACAACGGATTGGTGAGAAATTTGTTTAACGTTTAGACACGTGCCGGGCGAGTAACGGATGGGACATTGGCGAACGTCGTAACTGAAACTCGACGTAACTCGTGAAACCTCTTCCCCGATAAATCGAATTTCACAATAAACAATATGAGCTTTGTTGACGACTCATTTTTGAACGTTCCATGGTGTACACGCGCAACGCGTATTAACGTATTTGGACGTATGGACGACGTTTGTGCGCGAACGTACGTGACTATCGGTTAGGTTTCGAAGAAAATAATACGCGCGATCGCGGTAATTCTCCGAGCGAACGCGAACGAAAAACATTCGTGAAACAGCGCCGCGATTAGTTAAACGTTAAGACGCGTTTAGTTAATCGTATCGGCGTTGTACGATAATAATTCGTACACGAAAATGTCGTCGACATTGTTTCGTTATGCCGCGTGCGCGATAAGAAACGCCCCGTCGTTATTCGTAGGTTATACCCAACGTTCCGAAACTGTGGCCAACACCGGTTGTTTGCCGCGGCAACGTCCGGTGAGCGTGTAACGAAATGTTAACGCGAACGATCATCATACGGCGAACAAGCGCGCGATATTCTTTGTTTCGGGTCCGACGCGAACGGGGACGGTTTGACGATCCACACCGGCGATAGATCCGTGTACTCGTGTGTACAAAGTCGTTCGGGAGCCAGGGCGACTTGACGGGACACGAGCAGAAGAAAATCCGTGTAACGTTTGACGAACCGTATGGTTCTGTCGTTCAAACAGGAAAGCGAAGAGCACGAAGTCGCGCGTAAAGATAGGACGCCGTATTTGCGCGAAATATACGGCGAAATTGTCCCAAATCAGGCACCGGTTGATCCACGTGGTGGTAGCGGGAGAGAAAACGTATTCGAACGGAATTTGTCCGAAACTTTTCGCGGACCGTGGCGATTTCAAGCGGTACGCGTGGTGGGTTTACTACACCGGAGAACGACGACCGTGGTATTCGTGCAGAGCCGGTACGAGGGTACACGGCAATCCCGCGTTCCCGTTTTGACGGAACGGAGGGCTTAGCAGGCCCGGTGTGCCCCGGGACACTTCGGAACGGCAAAAAACCGCGTGGTCGGTAACGGAATACGCTAAGATTAGATCGGGACACGGACACCGTGGACGATTTCGTCGCGTATACGATTCCGTAATAGACCGAAGGTGAAATCACCAGAGGTTCGAATAATTTTACGAATTACGGTCCACTAGTACCGGACGACCGATTGAAATCCGGACGGATTTTTAAACGAGAAAAGAAAGACGCGAATACACGAATAGAATACGAAAACGGAGAAGATAACGATTGTAAAAGTATTTTCGTAAAGAAAAAAACGGTTCCTCACAAACGTTTGTATTTATTCCCCGACCCACTACGACCGACCGCGACGGATACATTCGAACGACTCTATCGGTCGCAACGACGACGGTACGAATACCGTTATCGTTGTCGTGTCC
>JAIPRN010003311.1:0-22358 GCA_025469175.1 Geopemphigus sp. TES_GeoC_2020 | reverse complement strand
TAAACGATTATTTTATTTTGTCGATTCGGAACGATTCCTCTCACTCACCCCTCTCTCTCTATATATATATATATATATGTGTGTGTGTGTGTGTGTGTGTGTGTGTATTTATTAGGATGTTCTATGAGAGGGACGTAATCGAAATCGAAATCGGTAGTGAAATTCGAGCGTGTTGAGACCGTTTCACGGCAAAAAATACTAAAAAGTAACGGAACGCTCGAGGATGTGATGTGAATGGGAGTTGGGTTTTTTGCGCGTGATGTAGTGGGGGTTTATGGGTGTGATGAAGTAGTTGGAGGTGGCGGTGGCGAAAGAAATTCAAAAATCTATTTCCGCGTGTTGATGGCGATCGGTTTTTCTGGTCTCGGTCGGGTCCCTACCCCGTCCCCTGTCCATGTGTGTGTGTGATAGTCGCGGCGGAGAGTAAATTTCGGGCAAGTCTGGGCGTCGGATTCGTACGGAACACCGTAATAATATAGGCGAGAGAGTACGGCGACAACTAAGCTCGTGGTGGCCAGAGATGGGTGGTCGAGTCGGGTCGGGTCGGGGTGGCGATTGTGGTGGTGGTGGTGGCGGCGGCGGCGGCGGCGGCGGCTCCGGCAACGGCGGTTCGTTTTTCGGCGGCGAGGAGGGGTCGTAGTGTGCGCGGGCGCGCGCGCGCTCTCGCTCGCTCGCTCACCGTCCTCCGAATCGAGAACGCTATTTTACTACGACCACCACACCACAACCTACCCCCTTAACAAAACTCGTTGCACCCCGTCGTCGGTCGCCCGGAGCCGAGCGGGAAAAATAACGGTCGGCATTTTTCGCCGTCGTCGCCGCCACCGCCGCCGCAGCCACACGGTCAGCGTTGAACCAGTGCACTGTCGCCCCGCGCAGTGTGAAGCGGCTGTCGCGCGCGTGATAGTGTGTCTCTTTTCGGCTCTGCACACGCGGGGAACCCGGTCACCGGTCAACGGTCGTCGTCGTCGTTGTCATCGCGCCACGGCACTTCGGTAAGGGGCATTTCATCGAGAACGCAACCAAACTATCCTTTCACCAACCCTGTCACTCCGACCCCTGCTAGAACAATATCCACGCACTCTCACACACACACACACACACACACACACACACAAACACACTCTAGCTCATCCACTCGACGTAAGTAACGTATTATTTTGGTTTTTTTCGCGCTCCGCACGACCTATCGTATCCGTACGTTCGGTTCCGGTACCGCAACGTTTCGTAAATGTGCCGTCGATTTGATTCCGCGCTTTGGTTGCCGTCCGTCCATTCGGCGACGTTGTCATTTGTCGGGCTAACGACGAACGTCTGTCGTCGGGAACGTTCGACGAAAATCGTCGCTGGGTGTTCACGACCAGTTGGATAGTGTTTACAACGCAAAAGCCGTAAAACGTATATTAGTCCCGCGAAATCCTCGGATCCCGTGACGTCGTGTGTATGAACATGATCACGGGTCGATATCCGGTAGGATATGACGGTGTTCCGTGACCGGTAGTATTAAATATATTTTGACTATGAATAACGAACTGCGAGCGACGCATTATCGGGAACTAACGTTTAATTTAAAATTGTATACACACGGCGAATACGGTATTATGTGGAAGTCGCTCGCGGATTCTATTTGTTTCAAACGTTTAGTTAACGATTCGCGTGGATCTTTTTATACTCAATCGGCTTTTTAAAAGCACGCCCGTAATATGATTAACGCGAGAAACCGTTACGGAATCCTCGGTCGATAATTACGTTCCTTTCGTTGTTGTCTCGTACGAACGCTGTAAGCTATCGTGTTTTATCGTACGGGTTCGTTTTATATTCGCGAAATTATCTCGAGTTTTACAATCGAATAAAACAACGTATCTTTTTCCATTGCTACGAAAACGATCAAAAAATATTTTCGGAACAATGACTTAGGCATGTGCAACATTCGGGGTTTTGTTCGCAATATTTTTCTAACGTTTACCGTTTATGTCCGGTGATAATTAAAAATACTATTAAATATATAATCAAGGCGGAGGCAATAAGACTATTAAACTTTCTCACTGTTACCGTTATAAATAATTACGATAAAAAAAAACATAACGTGTCTGAAAGTTTTATAGAAATATGAAATATGTCTACATAACTTTATACACGTTGCGGTTTCACGTGAAATTGAGTAAGAAAACATCTAAACTATGACGATTTTCATTGTGAAAGTTTAAAAGTTGATTTGATCGCCGAAATTATATTACAATTACGATTAATCGATCGAAATTGATATAACTAATACATATATTTATTATAAGTTGTTATAAGAGCGTAATTCGTTTGCTTTAGAACCTATCAGTCATTTTAATATTTGTCAAAAAAGTTTATATTTCATTTTAGAACGTACGTGCGTGTCCGGGTGTAATATATTCAATAATAAATTGACAATACGCCGTTGGAAAACGTAATAATATATTATATTAGTTTATCCCAAAGAGCTAAAAAAGTTTTTGAAACATAAATAAATGCGTCTATATATCCGAATAAACGTTATTATTATAAACTAATATTTTTATTACTATTATTATTATTATTATAAACTAATTTTTTTTTGCGAATAATTATCGAAAACGAGAACATGTATTTGATCGATAGCTTACAATAATCGGTGCAGATACGGGTAGTTTTTAATAACGTTACGTATCGGACTAAGGTTTCAATAACGTACAACGTAATACTTACAAAAAAAACGTCACAAACGGATTTAAAACAATTTGTTATTCCTTTTTGTTTAATTGGAATTGATTCCGTGGTTTTTGATTAAGCATTTAATCGGCGTTGGACGCCCAATAACACGAAAGTATTACGATTTAATTTAAACGCAGACGTGAAATCGGGTCGCTATAACAGACATAACCTGTAGTTTTACAGACAAAGCGCAGCATTCATTACTCTAATTTGCGCGTAATTTAAAACGTACCGAAATTAATTTCAATTTATTTCGACACGATCAAACCCCCTGACTTGATGAACAAAGACTGGAAGGAGAAGTAAATCAAAATTATATAGGGTAATCGTTACTCAATATGGACGAAAATAAACGAATCGCGTTATTAAAGGTAAAACAAGTCTTTATGATCTAAATCGATCGTCGTTCCCGTAATGTATATTTATAATAGTCAAAATTATCGTCGTACTGTATGTAATTGTTCCGTTTTTTTAAAAAATGACCTGTTATCGATGAAAAATTAAACGCGATCAATAGATAACTTCGGTATCGATTAACTAATACCGTGTTATTTTTGGATCACGCGTTGTATTTCCTAAGGGATCCCTGGTTTTAAAAATAATTCGCAATTAACACGACAATTTTGTCGTCGTAACCGTAATATTTTACATATCTCGAACTTGGACGTCGCCGAAATGAAAGAAAATATGCAAAGGACGTATTACCGCGAAACGTATAAAATAATTCGCGCGAAACAATTTTGAACGGAAATTTAATTTACAAGGGATTATTGAAATGTAGTTAAGCGCGTAATTCCCATTCGACGCGTGTTACGCGTAAATAGGTAGCGTTTGTTAGTGTCAGTTTGGCTACCATCCAACGTTTGCGAACCGTACGTGTTCCGCGTCGTTTTCGCGCACGATAAAATTCGCGTAACGTGTTCGCAAATGTAGGTTTACGAATCGCGACGAATCGTTTAACAATATAACGCGCACAGCGTTGAAAAAAATCGGTAAGTGGCCATTGTAACGGCTGACGTCGGTACGCAAAATACCGACGGTCCTCGTACGCGATTTCGCGATATACGAACGTACCGCTTCGCACGGAAATAATGTAGTTGGGTTTTCGCCCACGGTTAAACGACTCGGACGGGCCGAACGTCGCGTTAGTTTCGGGCGGTTCGACCGAATTTTCCCGGCCATTTGTCCCCTAAGAATTCCGTTCGAATTTCGACACGTAACGCGAACGATGCACGTATACGTTGTTACTTTCATACTATTGGCAATTAATTATAGATTCGTACGTATATCGACGGCGCCAAGTACCGCAGAACGTAACGATAATTTTTGAACCCCTATTTAATTATGTGGCCTATAATCCGTCGTGGTTTTGTCAATATCAGCGGAAATTTCCAATAGTTACTCTATTACTAATTGATTCTTGGTCGCTTGGGTGTTTGATATATATATATATGTGTATGTGTGTGTGTGCGTCTGTGTATACGAGATGAAAACCACACGTCGAGTTTATAAATCGAATAGTAAATACTTATTAAATACGTTAGATCGAAATAACGGAGGGAATACGTCGAGTGTTATTTATGAAAATACTTTGGTAAGTTTAAGCGCTCCGCTAATAATTTATTACGTTATTATCCGCATCTGAAACCATGGAAAACTAATAAAAACATTGTTTCGATTACTTTTCGGATATAATTAATACGAGCCTGTACACGTTTTTATATTGTTCACGTTGGTCGTATAATTTTGTGTATGATTTTATTAAATAATAATTACGAAATCGACGTGTTTTAATAAGGTTTTTTTTACTTGTTATATATATATATATATATATATATATATATATGCACACACGTTTAATTTTGAATTCGGTCTCTTCATAGAGCGCGCTTTGTTAAGAATCATTTTTCGAATACGAATATTTATTGTTTCGTTCAAGCATCACGTAAAGTTACGGCACTCCGACTGACAATGTAAAAACGAAAATATTGGAACGTTCGACGCAACACGAAAAGCGTTCGTAACTTTTTACTCGCTAGGTTAGTTACGTATTTTTTTTCTCTTGTTTTTTTTTTCAATTTTTATAATTTCTCTTCGCGTACGGGTTCACGCGCTCTCCGTTTTAATCTTCTTATAATTAAAGCCAAATACTTCATCCGGTTCAATAAACACGTTTAATTAAATCCTAAGATAATAGCGAACAGTCGCGAACCGCGTACGCGTACGAAGCTATCACTAAAATATTACTCCCGTTGCGTAAAAATCGCGTGCGTTTTTTGCCTTTTATCGGTTCCAAAAACGTTTAAAAGTTAACGTCGCAACGTATTTATCGCGGTCGTGAGAGTTCGAAATGTATTTGACGCGTGAACCAACTCGGGAATTGTCTAAATAATTCGTTACCTATATTTGCCTGCGCGAAATCCGGCACAAAAGATTCGTCCAACTTTAAGACGAACTTGCGAACGACGAGCGCGTGACGTCACAACGTAATGTCAGCGTGCGCCGCTCTTTTTCTCCATCGCGACATTCATTTTGATATTTGAGATGTCATTATTGAACAACTAATTACTAATCCAGTTTCGGTCGATTTGCGTAAGCTATCCCAAGTTACCGAGACCGTTTTTTTCTTTTTATACATGTTCGTCGAAAACAGCCTACTTTTACTCGTTTAACAGAGTCGCGTATTTTTTATTTTAATGTTTAGTCTCGTGACAGACGAAATATATTGCGGACATGTTTACTCACAACGTTATTATTTACGTAATATGTATACGTATATATTTTAAGTACAAAAATCAATTTTTAAATTAAAAAAAAAGCAAAATATTCACCTAATCTACGTTATAGTTCGGCAGTTATCGTAAAAATAAAACAAATCGGACACCCTGAGTTTATAAATATACATTTCCACTCGGGTGGAAATTATCATAATATTCTTTTCGGGTATTAAAAAAAAAGTACGCCAGTATTGCTTTAATCACGTATCCTCTTAATGTTATACTAGCGCTATTTACTCAGAAATGCATAATACGTATATGGTCGTGTATGAAGAAATAATTAAATTTCCGTTTCAGGTTTCACGTCCGTCATTCATGGCGTCCACTAATAAACCGCCAGAAATTCCGCCCCGAAGATACAGCTCAACGATTTCGCTAAACAAGTAAACGAAATCATATCCCGTATTTTTACATCATTGTATTTCATATTTCAATTATGAAGATTTTTGTATACTCTCATACATTTTTAACGTCTAATAAAATAATTCGTTAGCGATTTTAATTAACGGAAGTCGTACGATTTATTGAAAGGTCAAATATTAGGTTTAATCGTTTTCTGTTATTACATATTGAAAAGGAGGGACATTCTACGACGGTGAATAAATATAAAGCGTCTTCTTTTAATTTTAGGATGATTAATCAAAATTCCATCGACGAACCTCAGCCTATTTCACCTCATTTTCTATCACGAAGACATTCTACTTGTATTGACGATAACGTGGACTTCAAAACTGACACTGTAAGTAGTTTTTTTTTAAGTGTTTTAATATATACGGTCTACGTAACTTATTTAATTTCATAAATTATGGACATACTTGAGCGGAATAGTTTTTAAGTGGAATATTACAATATACAGTGGAGACCCGAAGTGGAAAATTTGATATTGGCAGCACTTTTTGTAGGGGCAGATAATTTTAACGAGTGTAGTGCTTGAATAATTTTTGTTTAAATTTTACAAATATTTTTTTGGTTTTAATTAAATTTTTACTGTATTTCCAAATATATTGTCTGTCCTCCAGTTTTCCATATCAATTTTCGGAACAATATGGACCACTTGTGCCAAATTTTCTATGTTAAACGAAAATAATATAACGTTAGAAATTATTATTATCGATGTTTGATACCTTCATATAAACGTGTGGCTTGCGATACTGAATCATGTTCAACAAAATGAAATCAATTATATTTATATCTTTATATATACGCGACGTATAAAAAACTGTACTCTTATTTAATATTATCAGTTTTATGAAACGAAATATCATTTTTCAAATTGCATAAAACTGTAAAAGAAACTATACGTAGACAGTAAGGGTTTATTCTTTTGCATTGTTCTGTGTCTCAAATACATCAGTTAGGCGTCCATTGAACGATCGATCCTAAAATAAATAATAAACACGTCACATGATGCGCAAATGATTATTTAAAAGTTTTTAAATTTTAAATATAAACATTACGCCGTTACGGTTATATATATATATATATAAACGAATACCTACAATAGAGTAACTTATTAGTATCTTGCCTACAGTATGGTCGTGTTGTAAACAAATCGATTAGAAGCGTACGGCAGTATAGGGCGATACAATTCTAAACAGGAAATATCTTATTGTACGTACAAATATTACGCAGTTTTAGTATTTTGTCTTTTTTAAATAATGAACGTGTCGGTTCCTTCGCAACGCTAAACGTACACATTATACTCTAACGACGTTACGTAATAGTTTTAAAAGAAATTTATCTATCGGAGGAATAAAGCGTTCGATTTGCCGTAGCGTCGGTATTATGGATACCGCGGTCTTACGGGAAATGCTAATGGATACGCGGACGCGAATAGTATTTTCCAGTTAGAACGCGTCGATGGTGGATTTTCAAACGTCGTTCGAGTATTAAAAACGGCGTTGCTTTTTTTCTTAAAAATTACCCGACGGTGCTCTCTTTAACAAGCGTTAGTCTTCCGTAAAGATCGGTTCGAAAAGTCTTCCCCGATAATCAAACTCCAAACGCGGGTTTCGTAACATAAAAGATAATAAACGATAATTACTACTATATCGAATTACCGGCCGGCAGACGTGTAGAGTTGTACGTCGATATTGCGTGAGCCGAGACATTTCCGAGTCAGACGTAAACATATCGAATTACAGCCGTTTGTTGTCATTGTTTTGCTGTTCTTTTTTATCGTCCTGCTTACCACCCGAATCGGGCAATTCATTAATGTGATTCCTTTCTATAACAAGTCGTGTCATGTTTGCCTTATCTCGCTACCGTATATATCTTTGTCGTTATTTATTTCTATTTGCTCGTCGGATCGACGCGCGTTCATCTCCAACGACCATTAGAGCTTTTTTGTTGGATCGGCGTTATTATTGTGCCGTAGGTCGCGGATACATTTTTCGTTTTATCGAATTTTAGCGAACAAATATTATTATTAAATCTCCGGAAATAATAACGCTAAAACGATCGCCGCGGGGCGGAAAGTGGGGGGAGGGGGCTAAGGAAATTCCGTCAAACTAACTCCGCATAATTTACAAGCTTATAATGTTACGCTATGAATAACTTTCGTGGCGAGCTTAGTCCGAATAAATGTAGCGTACGTATTTAGCGCAGTACAATATACGCTGTGTAATAACGTTCAACGTTACTTGAATCGCGAATTTTAAGCTTTTGCTTGACACGAAGAAAATTCAGGAACTTGGTTAGGTCTGCGGTTAAAAACCAGTTATTTATCATTGGGAACCGATTTCCGAATTCGATGCATACATTAATTGTTCGATCGCATAAGATTAAGTAAGCGGCTATTATTTATTTACCGCGAACTTGGAAATTGTTTAATATTATTCGTGCGACCGAATTGGGTTGACATTTATTTCTCGACTTTATATATGTATATATAAATATATAACGTAGACCACGTGGCAAGATATGGATTTTTAGTTCTCGTGGATTTCGTTTTAGAACGAGTAAGTAGTGAACGTAATGTCAGATAGTTCATAATTATACTAAATAAAGTATACGGAAGAATTCGAACCGAAAAACGTTTTCTTTTGCATATAACGTTATCTACGAATATTTGATTATTGCTGTACTTTGATTGGCTTTGCTTATTCTTTCTCTCTCTCTCTTTCTCTCTCTCTTTCTACCATCTTCTTAAAACCAAAAAAATAGTGTTATTAGTTACATAATTAGACACACACACACACATATTATCTTATACAATTTCAAAATATAATTAAACTTCTCCTTATTACTATCGTATTTTATCCTGAACGCGTGTTTGGCATTATTCCTTACATTATTGTCTACTCATTCAATTGGTATCTTAGTGTATAAAATTCGTTCAGTCGTCAAACGCCGATAGAAATATCCGAAGCGTCTTTGTAGTAAAAATATTTATCGTACGTTACTCTCTTACAATTTATGAATTAAACGTTATTTTTAATTAATAATATAGTAATCCTAAACGATTCGTTAATAATTCAACGACTGTCTATATGACTGTCTGTATGATGCGGCTGTCATTTAAAAAGTAAACAATGAATATGGCTGAAATAGTTATTTATTCTTTATCATACTTCAGGAGCATGTGTGCCAATACAATAAAAAAAAAAATTGGCAATTGGACTTTCCAAACCTGCGAAATTAAAAAATTGTCCGTTACTTTTTGAACACTCATCGTACATATGTATATACTACGGTCCACACGAAAATATTAGTTATACGATTATTACGTTACGATAATGAAACGAGTCCAATACGACTGGCGTGAATGTGCTCTCTACGCGACGGTTTAAACTGAGCGCGGCGGATCTTTAGCGATACACGGGTGCCGGACGCGAATAATTACTAATTTCCGAGTTACGCGGAACTTGGCGCGAGCGTAAATATAAAACCGTCGCCTACCCTAACCGACGAAATATCGCGCAATTTAGGGACGCGTTGGTCCGCGAAACCCGAGCCACGCTAATCGGACGGTAAAACGCTCAAAATTCGTCGGGGACACCGTTATAGTGTGGGGAAGGATAAGGAGGAGGAGAAGGAGGAGGCCGTTTAAAAATATATAACCGACACGCGCAACGAAGCTATTTCGTCGGTCGAAAACTCCGATGGCTCTTGCCTCGAAACATTTTTATACGTCGATCGTTTGCGCACGGTGTTGTGTAAAATTTGTATACTTATATATACGTATATATGTATGTTTATACGCTCCGAACGAAACGAAATATTTCACCGTCGCGAAATTCGTTCGGCGTTACACGTATTGTGCCGTGTCGTATTACGTAAACAAAAAACCACTTTGTCTTCGGTGCCGGTGACCGTACGGCGGTGTTCCGACGTTCTCCTTTTTTTGCCATGGACCCAAATACGTAAAGTATTTCGCGCATCCGTTTAGTGAAACGAAATGTAAATCGTAACGCGCGAACGGTTTACCACGCGCACATTGTATACGACCATCGGGACTGCGACGAAATAAATGGCGTTCTTCGGTCGACAATTAGCTATTTCCATCGAAATACGATAATCGGGAACGGTCGTCCGTCGAACGAGTACGATCGGAGATTCCAACGAGATCGAGAAACGAACGTAGCGAAAACGTAAACAGTACGCGCGAAAGGTGTTTCGGACGTAACTGTAACGGTTGTACATAAATGACGGACGCAGCGCACGATTCTCCGTGTAGAAACGGAGGATAAATAATTTTTTGACCGCGTGGCATACGCCGGGAACCGTTTATTCGAAAACATTGTAGCCACCCTGTATGTACGCGGATTTATAGATACGTGAGAGGTGTTATCCGGTGAAGGAAAATAACGCGACCGCGAACGAACAATAAATCGAAAAACCTACGTCGTTGCTTGTCACGCGCGCGCGTTTGATTCGATAAGTTCATTATGTCGTCGCCACCCTACCCCTGTAATCGGTAGCAATTATAAATTGTTACGCGATCAAACGCGACGATCGATAATCATAGTAAATGACGAAACTCTGGTAACGAAAATAAAATATTCGCGAAAAATTCGCAGGGGATGGTTTATCGTGTGTGAATACGCACGTTTCGGAAAGCAATCGCGTCGCCTATCGACCGGGGCTTTTTTTTGTCGTCGCGTATAAATAATGGTCCCCACTTTTGAATCTAGTCCGTGGCTGGTATAGAGATGCGTGTATGTGTGTGTGTGTGTGTGTGTGTGTGTGTGTGTGTGGGGTGGGGGTTAATACAAACACGGGTACCGAACGATAGTGACGTGTAGGAAATAGATTGCCGTGTTTAGACTTGCGACCACGTAGGCATACTACTGCGAAAAAAAATATACAGTTTAAAGTCGACGCGAGTGATTTATATTGTAAAGGTCGACCGGAAAATAAACGCATCGAGAAAGATTGCGGCGAACGATCGACGTCCGGAACGTTGGTGTACAGTACGGGTTTGTGGACGCTTACCAATTTACACGCGTCAGGTGTATCGTACAACAGACCCGCGAACACGAGCAGTGTATTCGCAGAACGGTACATTTTGCAATAAATCGTTCAAATTGTGGACGAACGTGAGAACGAACTAATCGAACGCTTTCGTTTAATCATTTATCGTTATCGTTCAAAAACTTTTTTTTTAAAACAATCTTTATTAAGAACATTCAACAACCTGTTTCCTAGAGTAACAATAAAAAGATGAACGGAGAATATGCGAAGTGAGAGACGTGAGTTGAGGACACCATCCGACGATGACGCTTCACAGCGTGTTTTATTTATTGAAGAAAGTCCCTTGTCGCTTAAGTCTTCGGGGAAGATACCGTAAGAACGGCAACGTAGAGTTCTTGGTGTCGGCCATAGATTCGTTTACCGTACGCGCCGCAATGTTGAAAATAACGCGAAATGTCGGCGACAATACAGGCGCGAAGAAAAAACGAATTTATTTTCGAAATATAATTCTCACGTCGTTCGACATATTCAAATATGACGTAAATTATTCGAAATAATACTTAATCGATAGTCTTAAAAACTATCGAAGTCGCTTGATATCGTAAACATTGCACGTTATTCGTCGCGATATTTAATTTGGTCAACGATATTACGTAAGTTATTTTTCGTCTGTCGTTGTTACGACGTTGTCCAAAATACGTATGGTAAATGGTACAAGTAATAAAATATCGTATATAAATAATGGGTTTTTTAAAATATTACGGATAATAACGGCAACGAGATGGGAATCAGGAGTTTCGATAATACACGACCTTTTGTCAAAATTCGAAAACGAGTATTTGACGATGCCACAAATAGACTTTTAACATAATCGAAAATAACGCGATATTAAACGGTACGCTGATCTCCTTTAAAGACGTCATACGATTAATGGCCGGATAAGTTGGACTTAATCAGACGGATTTTACGAATCAGTAGATTCTGTAGACAGTTGAAGTACCTGTACGTTACTTGGAATAACGTTTATACATTATACGCGGATTATTACGGTTCGATCGGTTTGAAAATGTTGTATTTCGTCGTTAATTCAACACGTGTTATAAGCATACGGTCGTACGACAATTTATTTTACACTTAGACTTTTAATTATAACTGTCTAATGTATATTCACTATCGCGTTATTCGCCAAATCGCTTAAAACGCTATGGTATGACACCTAGTAAAGGAAAATTTGGCCCGCGCCATTGTTCCGATCAAGAAATCCGCGAAGTTGTTACGTACAATTTTCAAAACGTGGCGGCACGCCGGTACGATGCAAAAATACGCGCAATCGAATTTCAGAACGATCGGACTTTGTTACGAAGCAATAAGTGTCACAGTAGTATAATGCGTTATCGAGCATTATATGTCGCGTGTCTAAAATACAATTCGGTCAGGACCCAACGACCGAAATAAGAAAACCGTACGATAGTACGAGTGAAATTAAACGTGCGTGAGATGCGAGGGCACGGCCGACGCATGGCTATTTAGTATGCGAAATGATACTTCCACGATCGCCGATATTTCGTCGGCCGTTGGAACAACTAAGCTCCGAACGTTCCGTTCGGATTTACTCCATTTAAATAGGTTACGTGCAATTTCTTACGTTTTCAGTGGTTGTCAGTAAAACCTATTGAAACTGACCGAATACGATTTGTCGCGCTATTATTATCATCATTTCCTTCGCCTTTTATCCCATCTATTTGGGATCGGCTACCTCCGTCGCGCTATTATTATAGACAGTTGTTTTATCGCCGTTAATAATTAATACGAAAATGGTACCGATAATGGTAGAAATTTGTGATAACTTATTAACGTTTAGAATAAATGGCTTGTAACATGTTTAAGAATTTTCAGTGGCCGTTTACGTTTAATTCCCTGTAGAATATATTTATGTAACGCGAATACTCGTTAGTTAAATTTAGTAATCAGTCTGGGTCGTAAATTTGATTATTGACAACGTTCGAGGCAAGTGGCGTCCAAAAAAAAAAAATAATACTGTTTTTAATACTTAATCATTGTTACAAAAATATTACGACGACTTTCGTTAAGCGATTTGATTTTCGATTTTTATTTTAAAACTTAATCAAAATAATAGTTCGTTATTTAGTGTTAATTTGCAACGCTAAGTTCGTTATTATGTCACGTAAACGTTCGTTTTATATTTGTGTAAATACGCAAAATGTATTATTTCTAATTAAAAACGAAAAAATTTGATTCTCGAAACGAAATAAAACAATTATACGTTATTTACCTACCGCAATTGTATGTTCTAATTTGTGTATTTGAAATTTATTTTAAACGGCAACTTATTTCGGCGTCATTTTACGCTTTACGTTAGTATATTTTTCACCGAATTTCCAGATTTTATCGAAAATGACCGAATAATGTCAACGTCTGATATACTATTATTAATGTACAATTAAACGACAGAAATCATTTTATAATAATATTAATTATGCGGCGAAAAAACGCGTCACGTTATATTGACCAGCCTTATTATTTTCGTGGCCGACAAAGTTAACGAATTTCTCTAATCGTGAAGTTCAGTAAATATAAGAACCTAATTTACGTTCATTTAAATATTAACTTATTTTTCCAAAAGAAGCTCGACTTAATTAAACGTTAACCTAATTGTCTTATTTACAACGAAAACCAAAATAGCGTTACGGAAGAGATAATATAGCACGCAACATTACAGAAGCTCTAAAACTACTACATTAACGTTATCAAACGTTATTAAAAATTCGTACAGTACTCGACGTGATCGCATTCGATTTAGAGACATTTGTGCAAAGTAATCGCGATAAAATGTAAAAACGAATTCGGAGGCGAATTAATAAACGTGCTGAATTCCCGGTATCTTACGCCGACTTTTGTTTTGCATTTAATTTGTAAACCAAACTTTCGACCTATGATCGACAACATTGTACCTTTTCACACAGCAACGGTTCGCGATAACTGTCCAAAACTATTCCAAACCGTTCAACGTTGTCGTCGGCTTTCCAATCTATCGTTGCCTTTTTAAACAATTATTTTATTGACGTCGGTACGTAACGGCGATAATGGATCGATTGGATATGGCGAGGGTAATAGATAGTCACGCTAAATGTGTACGAGAACCGAAAACTACGAAATAAAACGCGCCGAACCGATTAAATGAATAGTTTTTCCCGGCGCGTCCCGAATCGATCGAAGCGTTTAATCGATAAAACAAAAACCGGATATTATTTTCTTTTTCGTCGCGAACCCGAACGAACGATACCCGATTTAACGAATTAATTATTACGCTAAATGGACGGATACACGTCAAGTACGTAACCGTATGTTTCACGTTACGGACCCGAATTATTTCGTATTATCACAGTCCAATTAGCCGTTTGCCAACGTAGAGCTCGGATTACGTTTGTTAGTATTGATTTTACGGTGTGGCGCGCTTTGTTTCGACAATTTTCGCGTTGGCGAAAATTCTCGAAAAATTCCATTAAACAAACGCCAGTTATACCTTAGTGAAGGTGACTTACGGATTATCACGGTCGTTTTTATGAATATTACGAAAAACGAAAACGAAAAAAATGTTCATTAGTAATTGTACAACAACAAATTATTATTGATTATATGGGTGCAAGGTTGTTTTTAACACACACACACACACACACATATATATATATATATGGATCTAATTAATATTTCAACTAATCCGTTTTAAAGAAAACTCGACGTGGCTCAGATTCGTTTTTTGGAAGTGATTATTTATTACGTCGATTTTAATTGGAAACAATTATAACAAGGGACACGAAGGAAATATAAGGTATTGATACTCGTTTATAGAACCCCACAAATAAACGAGTTATATACCTAACTTCGATTAAAAATGATTTGGTTAAAATTTTTTACTAAAAAAAAACTTATTTTACGTTAGTATATCTGATTATTTAAATTTTATATATTATTTATATTCCGTATTATATATGTACAACTCTACAATTAGACGTATTGATGCTGAAATACTATACCGTCGCGTGCCATAGCTGCTAATAATAAGATTGTTTCCGGTGTTTTAAGTAACATTTCTCGCAACATTTCAATTATATGCTTCCGGATAATAGGTACATTTTAAAATCACAAATTCAAAATAGAGTACATTTGAGTCATAAGTACAACATAGCATACGGAGCTGCCGATAATATTATCAGATAAAACTACGATATAAATATATATATAAACCGATTTCGTAACATTTTTTGAATTCCTATCGAATTTCAAATTTTACTGAACATAAAAGTGTAAAATTCGGTATTAAATGAAACGAAGTAGGCTAGACGTTAATTTTTTTAAATGTTACAATCGTATATTTTGTTTTTAATACTTTGAATATATCTTAATAACGTTTCAATTATATATTATTTTAAATATCTATTTATCTACATATTAACATTAGACGTGGAATGACGGTTAATGGATATACGTTTTCACATTTTTCGGTGTATTTGCATTTAATAGGTAGAAGACAAAATTAAACGGTTTTTTTTTCGAAATTGATGACATTTTGAACGGAATAGAATATACACATACCTAGAGTGGATATATTCTACCGGAGGAAGAAAAATGAATTCGATTGAATTGTTACCGGGATGAAAATGCACTGTGGATTACGTTTTTTATCCGATACGAGATAAATCGTAATGAAAAATTACTTCTGGCTGGCAATTTTGCGCTCCAAGGAAATACAATTAAAAAAAAAGAAATACGTTTGATGCGGCTCGAAAATTGTTTATCGGATATTGATACTTTTGAAATTTTCGAAAAGACTTTATATTCCATTTTCCCCGAACAAAATAGGTTACACGATTCTATCGGAAATGAAATACTAAAAACAATTTCGACAACATACGCTAGTCATTTATATTCGCTACTAAATAGGATAAGGCAATATTCGATCTCACTGTTTTACATTCAGGGAGAAGCAAAACACGTATGACGGTAAATTTCAAACTGTTTTCTAATCGATAAACATATTTTTAAGGCTGAAAAATCATTAATTATATACAATATCGGTGGTAAGTAGATTGTAAATTATATATAATACTTTTGAAATATAATTATCGGGATTTTGTAGTAATTTTCAAACAGTTTTGAAACATTTCCAGAATGTGGACCGTACGCAGGAAATCAAGTAGAAAAAAACATTTCGATTTTCGGATACACGGAATTTAATTTTTTAATTTAATTTAATATATATAATATAATATATACAAATATGATGTTTGTATAAGTATTCGAAAACGATATAATATAATGTGTGCGTTATACATAAAATGTTAACAACTTACTTTGTTTATATTTTTCTCCGTTTATATTTGTATAGGACTTTTGAACGTAAACTTATATTTTACAAATAACGTAAATGTTTCAAAATGTCACGAGACATATTTTTAATAACGTATAAAAATATTTCATACGACCAAATTAATTATGAATTTATTGGCATAGTACATCATGAATTTTTGCCACAATGTTAAACAACTAATAAGGAATACTACCTATAAGTTCAACGCCGTTTGCTCGAAGCAACCCGAAAATAACGGCCGGAATTGTGGCAAAACAATTCGTGGTTTTTGCACCACGATAATGCACCTACTCACACTTTATTGCTTGCTCGTGAATTTTTAGCCAAAAATAAAACTGCAACTATGCCTCAGCCTCCATATTCGCCAGCCATGGCTCCGTGTGACTTTTTTCCATTTCCAAGTATAAAGAGAATCTTAAAGGGCCGTCGTTTTACAAGTATAGATGACATTAAAAGCCTGCCACTGAACGAGCTAAAGGCTATTCTAAAGATCAAGTTTGTAAAGTGTTTCGGGGATTGGAAGAAGTGCTAATACAAGTGCATAATATCGAATAGGGACTGTTTTGAAGGAAACGACATTAATGTAGATAAACTAATATTTAAAAAAGAAAATTTCGTTATTTTTTTAACACACTTAGTATATGGTCATTATTTTTTTGTCATATTATAGAAGGATATATATATAGTTAAGTAGTTTTAAAATGTATTTCAATAAAGTTTGTTATTATAAATTCGATGAAATAAAATTCGAAAGGTTACTTACGTGTCATTTTTTATGTTTATTAAGTAAGCATTCGAAATATATACATTTATATCCATAACAATTTTTTACGAGTATTCACTTGAAATTTGCGAAATATTACTATTACAGTTATAATAAATTTTTTTCCGTTTAGTATATTTTCCGCAATACAATTATTTATTGTTGCGCTTATATAACGAAAATATTGTGATACGACTGAACTGTGTCGACTACTGATATGGAAAAAGTGGTATGACCTTATAATATCCAATATTTGGCTATCGCAATATTATGCGATGTCAATATTTCTTTTATTTTCGAAATTATAACTTAAGGATATGTTCAGTACGAAACGTTGGAAGTTATTCGTTGAAAATAATGTTTTCAAGAACGTAAAACTAACATTGACGAGTTTGTAAGGGTTTATAAGTTCATAAATTTGTGTATGAAATTTGCGAATGTAAATTATGAAACTCCATTTTAAGTTTCCTATAGGCGGAAAAAAAATAACTTTAAAAAAATCGAGTTCCGTTTATAAACTGTTTAAAAAAAATAATAAATTACGGTTTATTCGGATTTCAAGTAAGTAACGAAATCACGTAAACGAAAAGAACATTTATAGGCTTTATACTCTACGTAGAATTTATCACCGCATATATTTGTGCCTTACAGTTAATAAAACGTAGCGTAAATACTTAAACTTATAAAAAAATGCAATATAATTTACAAATTCGTAAACACAAAATATTTTAAGTCATTATTAATAATAAATACCGAAAATTTATCGACATAATTTATCCACGAACATTGAACGTAAAAAAGAAAATATTTACCATAATTTCGGTACTATGTCAAATATTTCGAAGAAAAATTCTTAAATGCATAAACGTATTTTTGTTTATACCTTCTTTGGAATTTTTAACTTTAGATTCGGAATGGCGACATGTCGACCAAGATGGCGATATATGTAATATTATTTACAAAAACGTTCGACCTCAAATTTTAAGGGAGAATAGTATTTAGTTTTTATTTTCGATACAATGTTTCCGAATTTTTTTCATGCAATACGTAGTTGCCAACTAAGTTGGTTACTAAATACGCGACATTACTTGCGTATAATAAATTGCTTAAGTAATATTTCTTTAGTTCTCGCGTTGTTTTTTTATTGAATCTTTGGATAGCAATTAGTCTCGACGGTTATGCAAAAGATACAAAAAGAAAATATAAATTAAAATAAATCTTAATAGAATAACTAAACTAAATTACGTTCCTACATTTTAAAATTCGATATTTTATAAAGAAATAACGTTATCTATCGGTACGATTAAAAGACGTTAATGAAATTACAAAAATAAAATGTATCGATATTATACCAAGTCAGTATATATAATTTACAATGGTGTAGATAGGTGTTAGTTTAGAAATCCGGAACATGTTCTTTTTACGTGGCATAGTACGATTACATATGCAAAACGTTTTTCTAGAGAGAATAAGAAAGCAGTCTGATGGTCGTATATAGATCGCTTTCAAATATTTTGGTTAATTCTGTTCTTCGACCAGGTCGCTTATAAAAACAAAATCAAAAATCGATCCGTGACCTTTTTGTGGTATTTTTTCTCGTAACGTTAAAATAATATTATACTTTCATAATTTATATTATATTATAAAATATAACGTATTAAACGCTCGGACATGATAATAATCGACGATATTTAATACTTAAGATATTCAAAACGACACGTACAGATTCGTGTTACTACCGATAACATATTCTATAATAATTGTCATTTTATAAATTATTGCTTTTAGACGGACGATATACAATAAAAATACACGACGGTCGTCGCACCAATATCAATTAACTATAAATAGTTTTGTCTCGGAATGAAGTATTATTTTTACTTCATAATCGTTTTGTTATTGTTCAGCGTTCGTCAAAAATTTAAGTCGATTTTCTGTTGTCGATGTCGACTAGAATGTTATTCGTATTTCCTCTTGACCTTCCCTACAGTAAACAATTGATACGTAACGCGTTTGAATACTGTAGATCAAAAGTAGAATCCGAAATATTGTACGTGTTTAGTTTCGGTAATATTGTTAAACTAAACATCGACGGTGTTGCCGATATGATAATAACCAGTATGTGGACGAAATCGTAAAAAGCGAAAACCGAGTATCTTAATAAAATTATAAATCTTAAACGAAACGATTTTGGTTGAAATAAAAACTTACGAAACGTTCACTCGCAAATACTATTGTGTGTATACGACGCGCATTTCACGCGCGATGAGCCTAGGTTGGTATATTAAAAAAATATATTTAAATTCGGGGCGCGTAGACGGTACATTTTGGTAAAAAATTACTAAAATTGTGGTCAAATTTAAGGACATACTACCTACAATAAGCATCGTCAAACATTAAACGTATGTTTATTTTAAAAATCTCGTTCGTAATGTTATTTGTAAAGAAACTTTCTTACGTCTACGTAATATACATTTAATAATGATTAAAATAGAATTTAAATATCGCATTAACCTTTGCGGGGTTTGTGTTTTTTGTATAAAACGATTTTCGGTTTTATTTTTCGTTTTAAAAACATTCGAATAATTGTTACATTTATAATAATATGATAAATAATTAAGGTAGGTTAAACCTTTAACGTTTTAATTTCGAACGTGTAATTATTATTTTATACGTTTTTTGACGGGATACAAAAATATATATTCCGTACAGTATAAATTTTTTTTCAAATTTAATATATTTAAATCAATTATTTAAAAATCGGTTTCGTTGATTGTTTTTTGCGGGAGGGAGAGAAGGAAATTTATTAAAATACAATATTCGTAGTTAACGTCGAAATTAAATATTAATTGATTGTTTTTTTTTTTTATTAATTAATGAGGTAGTTTCTTATTTGAAGACATTTTTTGTAGTATATTGAATTATATTGTGTTTTTGATATTATTTTATGTTTTAAATATATTTCAATTTGATAAAAAATTTATCCGAATATAATTATTTTTAAATTTATAAAGTTTTGTTTTCTATTTGAAACACGAAAATTGTTTATTGGATTAATATAGCTAATATACGATAACATTTGAAGGAATAAATATTATACCTACTTTAATAATAAAATCTATTTATTTCGATAACTATTACTAAAAGTTAAGAATTAAATGTGTTTTGATACAACAAGTAATGATAATAGATTCGAATACGGATAGGTAAGTAGTCTACAAAAACTATAGAAAAACGTCCTTTAAAATATACAAGTATCGTATAAAAAAATAGAAAAAAATCGAAATATCAGAAAATGTATTAAATTGTACTCTAATAATATAATCCATAATTAATAATCTATAATCTACAATTCCTAAAAAATATAAACAAATAGTTATAAACTATAAATAATATTTAACGAATTATCGGTTTACATCAATATGTGATGTGGATTTCTACGATTTCAAGGCCACTGAAGTAAAGATATTAGTTTAGGTATTCTAAATATGTTTTAAATTACAACTTTCGAATAGAGTTTACCGTAGTTTGACTGTGTTTATCAAGTTGTTTATAAATTATAATGAACATAAATGGTTACTTAACAATATTATGGATAATATATATATACATATATATAGCTGCCGTAACACACATACACACACTATAGTAATTTTAACAATATTTCGAGTAAAACGTCCAACAGATTTAGATACATCTGTAAAATGCGCAAAATTCTCCCCAAAGTAAGTCGATATTCCGTTTATGACGAAAAATCGATTTTATTATGGCAGAACGTCACTTCGAACGTTCCACGAAAAAAGATGGAACTCGTAGCGATCCAGGCCCAGGTTATAAATTTTAATTGCCGAAGCAGTCGGTTCAAAATGTTCGTGTCAATTTGATATCGTCGGATGTATGTGTATATTTATTCCGAAAAAGACGATTTTCGTTTTGATTCGTACGCGAAAAAGTAGCGTGTCGTTAATTTAGATTCAACGTCGCGTAAACAAAAAATCGATATCAACGAAATTCGATTTTCCTCAAAAACGGTTTCTTTTATTATTCAGAATTATTACTGTCGTGTACGATATGAAATATGGCGCGAACATAAACGTATTTTCTTCGTTAACCACATACAATAACGATTACAAGCATTACGTTGGAAATGCGTTCGATATTTTTGTAGTTGAGCCATAGCTCTCGGGCGTGTCACGTATTTAGTGTGATAATTACGTTACGTTGTTCCGCGCTCCATTGGACGATAATTATTTAATTAGTTTAATTACCGAACTAAATATTAAACACGACGCGCATTCGATTCTGTTGCAATATCATTACAATTGTTTCTTATTCGTATGGCGGGGACGGTTTCGGTGAGCGACGAGGTCGTAGCCGAGGTTTCTCACAAAACACCCCCAGTTCGAACGGTTCAGCGACGATATTTAAGCCGCAGAAATCGTCTTCATAGTTCTAGTTTGATTTCGTTCAACGGTCTGTCCGTTATATAGATATTCGTCATTACCGTATAACATCAATCGTAGACCTCGCGTTAATTATCTACCGACACCGACGGCCGCCACTATGAACTCTTTTCAAGTAAGTGAGAACCGTTTACGTTCGAAAAACTCTTTTTAAAACTGTTTCGTCACTGTCGGTGTTCGATCGTATCCCGCTTTTTCTTTATCCCTTTCGAATCACACTTCCCGAGCGTATTCCATCGCGGCGGTCGAACGACGTATATTATTTACGCGAACGTTTTTCGTTTAACTAACCCCGAGCCCGATGGAAAGATAAAGCCGCATCCTGTATAGTTCCCACGAAATAACGTCGGACACGGAACAAAATCAAAAAAATGAAAAACGCGTTACAATAACGTTTCTGTTTCTTATCCAAATTACGCAACGTCCAAACTATCCCGGGACGGCGTTTAGTCGAGTCAATAGATTCCCATAATAATAGAGTTGGTCGTATGAGGACTGGATAACACCCGCCTAGAAAATTGTTCGGTATTTTTCATATAACTATTCGGAGTTTTTTAAACATCACGATTAATTCACCGTAAACGTGAACGCGTTCACAAAACATGCTCCAAAAGTTCCAAGACACGCACTAAATACCCAACATTAGTTAATTCGTCTTCTTCTTTGTCTTATTTTATTAGCTATTTGGGGTCGGCCACCTTAGTCCTCAACGTCCACTTGATTCGATCTTCCACATTATTTACATACACACACACACACACACACACACACACACACACACACACACACACAACAGCAATACTTATATCACACAACAATTGTGTGTTTGG
>JAIPRN010003310.1:0-22366 GCA_025469175.1 Geopemphigus sp. TES_GeoC_2020 | reverse complement strand
TTATTTCCAAATTCGTCGTCTCCTCCCTTCCCCACCACCATCGCCGCCGCCGCCGCCTTCCCAGAACTTTTATTGACAACACGGCCCGGCGTAAAGGGCGCGCGAGCGGTTTAATTTAATAAACCGTTAATCGTTTCCCCGGGCGTTCTATTATAACTTACGTATTCCGACGTATTCGCCGTTAATTAGGCGTTCTTTATTGAACATCCGGAACGTTGGTCGCTGATATCGCAACGTACAAATAGACTCCACAAAGCGTCACGATATAACGCCCAGATTCGGCTAAAATAATACAATTCTATCGGCGCCACGTTTTGGCCAAGCAGCCGCCGTATTCGGCAACTTTTTAAAAATACATTTTTTTCGCCCGTACGTATATAAAAAAAAAAAATTATCGTACTAATTTGATTACGTTACGTACGTTTTGATTAAACACGATTCGACACGTTGGACAACTCCGAATTGGCGACGAACGCAATCAGACACGGAACGTCCGGAATACTTATCGTTTCGAGTACAATTTTGTTTGTTTTTATTAAGACAATCTGTTTCCTAGGGTGACGATCAGAAGATAGGTGGAATATGTGACGAGTCGAACACGCCGTCGCAATGAAAATCGGCGTATACGATTTAATTACGAAAAATCGTTCGTCGTTAATCGACAACAGTTGGTCCGGAATACGCCAGTTTATTCTTTTTCAACGTTCGTTTCCGCTATTCGTCGCGTATACACGTAAATTCCTTTTACCGGAACGTCGACGCTGTTTTTGTTTGCTCTCTGCCGCCGTTACAATACGAAAACGTCGCTTCAATATTTGAACTTAGCCGTTTACGACACGCGTTCCGGCGTCATTGCCGGTGACAACTTGTACGGGACGTTCCGTAACAGTCAGTTAGACGGTTCCCGAGTATAGTCACCGCACGCCGTCGCGGTATTCATAATGGAAAAGGCCGTTTTTTTCTTCTTTAATACGTCCGCGCGCCGTTAAGTAATACGGAAAATTGCGAAAAACGCGCTCCAGATAAAGTTGTAAATGGCGAAAAATGTACACGAACGCGCTAAGCCAACTGACGCGATTTCTACGAACATAACTGGCACTTCCTTCGACGCTCGTCGTATCCGCAATCTCGGTGTACGGCAGCGTATTTACAGTCGTTCAATGAGCGACAAATTGGAAATTCGTCCAGTTTTTTAACGAACACCTAACCTCATTTTCTAGGCGCCGACACGTGTTGTTTATTCATACCCGGAATTCGTCGGACCGGACGGATTGTTTTCGTGTATATCGGACGGTATTTTTCTCGTAGTTTTCCGTTTTGTTTCTCGTGTTCATCCTCGAGCAACGAAAAACGAACGATTATTTTCGTAATCGTCTTAATTAGGAAAACAAACCGACACCGTCCGTCGCGCATAAAACTTGTATATAACGAGAACGAACGGCTCGGCGGACAAACGGCACGATAGCTAAGAAATAAACCTAAACCCGTACCTAATCATTGCCCGTAGCGAAGTCAGGTGACGGAAACCTCCGTTTGCCAAGGAACGGTTCCGGCGACGGTCGCGACGCGCGATAACGACCGCGCGCGTCTTCATCCTCGGGCGATTCGATCGGTGGCCGCCCGAAAGGGACTCGTCGTCGATCGTGACGATGGGATTGGTAACGAACATCGGCGGTCGGCCCGTATCGGAGATTTCGCGGAGGACGACGACCGCGAGCTGAAGTTTCGCTCGTCGTCGGTGGCGGTCTCGGGACAGGATTAGCGCGTGGGTGTGTTCAACCGTGACGAAGATAACGGCGACGGGGGACCGTGTTGTTTTTGGCCCGTCTGCGCGCCCGCGCCGCCGCCCGTCGTTCGCCTACAGCTAAGTGATTCATTCGTAAACTTCGGCGACCGCCCAGACGCCGGCGCGCGGGTCGCCGGGCTACGTACGACGATCGTATTAAATACCACCGGCTCGGCGTACTACGGCGGCGTGTGCTCGATAACGTCGAACCTGCCCTCGGAAACGTAATCGGAAAATAGGTGAAATAGTTAACGGCGTCCGGAAGGGGGGGGTTACCGGATGGACGAACGGGGAAACCGCTAATGACGGCCGGACGTGGGAAAAAAACGCGGTTCGCCACGCGGAGACGATAAAAGGCCGCCGACTCGCGTCCTAGTAACACTCCGAAGTTTCGGGGGCGATTCGTTTTTTTTCCCGTTTATATTCTCGTCGGGCCTTTGCCTGTGTTTCCAGCCACGCGTGCGTTCCGTATATCCGTTATCGACGTGAACGCGTGCGCGCGCGCACAAACAACACGGACGGACGAAGATAATGGGAAATAATATCGGGGAACGGATATTTCCGATAATTCCGGTCGGACGACCGAGGGAATATAATATTAGCGCCGTTCGAATTCACCGAACGACTAACGTACAGGACCGAAAACGTAACCGCGAAATCGTCGTCACGCGAATTCGGTCGCCGCCGTTCATTTTACGGTTTGTTTTTCGTTCCTCGCCTTCTCGTTTCGCGAAACGTCCTCCGTGGTAATTTCTGGCGTGTCGGTTCGGTAGTAACGTTCGAGATTTTTTATACGATCTTTTCGCTCGAATTTTTTTCGACGACGATGGATCGATACAGTTGGACGGCCGTCTACCACTAAAAAACGGATATCGGTGACGTTTTTCGGACTACTACTACTAGACGTACGGGGCCGACGTACGCGAGAATTCGTCCGACGAAATGTATCGTTTCGATCGGACGACGGTCGCCGGACACGTGGACGGGGTTCGCTTTTTCGCCCTCGGGCGACCGTTTCGGGACATATCGGCGCGCCGTCGCGCTTTATCGCGACAAAGTCGATAAACCTTTTTATTTGACGATATGTACGGAGTGCATCGGTACCGAACGTTTTGTGCTCGAGGACCGCGAAACGTCGCCGTCGGTCGGAGTATAATATTTGGGCAACGGTCTTTTTCGGTCGACGCTCTCGTACGCTACGTACATTCACGTACGCCATACGTACACGATACACGCGCACGACGGTCACGACGTTTTTAGGTCGTCGGAAAAGGGATTCGCACCCCGTCCCACCACCATCACGGTGAGACCGCCGTTTTTGGGCACCGGCGAGAGATTGCGCGTGTTGTTTACGGTTCGTGACGGAGCAACCCTTTTTCGTCTCTTATCTGGCGCACGCATGCGGCCGGCATAAATTACGAAACGTGCCGGACAACAACCGGTGTCGCTTTTAAACATTTCTTCGGCTCTAGCGACGCGGCCGCCGTCGTCGCCGCCAACGCTCGAGTTGGCCCGGTGGAGGCTTTTTTTCGTTTCGTTCGTAATTTTCTCGCGCTGTTTTCTTCACTTTGTTCGTTCGTACGGTATATTATTAATCGGCGAAAACGTTCGACTAAACATGTACGAAATTATAAACCATAAAATACGTATACAAATTAATTCGAAATAGAATAAAGCGACTGCGGCACACGTTCCTAGCTGTAAAGGTGAACTTCCGAACTTGCGCCTCTCTGTCTCCTTCGTAGAGCCCTACTATCCGTCCAACATACTTAGGGGCATACCTCCGCAACGCGTTTGATGGTTTTGGACCCGGCCACACACGCGGAGTGGCGAATTTACCGTTTCCCATTTATGTAAAAGCAAATTACGTTTTCCCTGTTCTGTTCTGATTCGGTTTAGAGCGGTCCACGTCGCACGTGTGGAGTTCAAAATCTGGAACTCTCTGAGTCCGATCGTTGACGAGAAGTCGCCATTTACCACGTTTTCATTTCATCAAATTTTCCTCCACAAATCCTCCTCCGTTGTACTCTCGATATGCCAAATACGGCGTCTAGGCTTCAATCATTTGTTTGGCGCGTAATATACGTCGTTATGAACTGTCGGAGTTTCGGATTTGTTGTAATATCTTCGTTTCTTCGAACGCGCGAAAAACCAGCCCGACCGTCGCGTTCCTTCTACGTTGAACAAGACGTCCCGGGGGAATTTCGTTATACCGTCGGTGGCCCGCGTTTCGAACACGGACGGTTTCAATGTGCCGGTCGTCTGCGATCGGGGACGCCGGGCGGACGGACGGACGGACGGGAACGCCGACGACGGCAATTGCGGCGCGTCGTTTGCGAAATGGGGGCCGGAAAACGCCCATCACCGGCCGCGTGTAAACGGCAAGGACGGACCGATTCGCGCGCGTCGTGTGTACCCGACGGCCGCGGGCAGAGTCGGCACGTCGTCCGCCGGAATAATATAAAACGCGCGCGACTAGCGCCGGTATTTTAGCCGGGCGGCGCGGAACGACCGAGCGGCGTGGGCGCAACTCCCCTTTGTCGGGCCGGGCCGCCGCTATTAATAATCCCCAAACAGTTTAGCTAGATAGTTGTCATAAACTCCTGTCTCATTGTGCGCCGTAGTTAAACGGCCCGCGCCCGTTTACAGAACTATTATATATACGTACACCGCCGCGTGTTCGGGTTGATAATATATACGGTATTATTTTAAGCGGGCGCGCGCTACTTACGGCGTTACGTATTTAATCAACGTAGTCGTCGCGCGCGCCAACTAAACCGGTCGAACGGCGCACGTACGATTTACGGCGGCCACGGCGCTTTTTTCCACCGTGTAGTCGTTTCGCTCGTCGGCCGCCGACCGTTCGTCGTCGGAATTACTAAACTTCCGTGTCCGTTTTAATTATCCGCAAATACGAATATTTCGCCTCGGCGTTTTTCGCGTAATTACCCGTATGGTCGGTGAGTTTTTTGGGGGGGGCGGTGCGAACGTTCGTGTTTGCGTTTCGCCAGTCCCGTTTGATTCGCGCCGGCGATTTTATAATATTCCCGGCACTCCGACGCGGTAACGTCGCGCCGTTCGAATCCCTCGGAGCGATTTATTTCGGCGACAGATACCCGCGCGCGCTTGTCGTCTTGTCGACGGGGCGCACGAAACGTTTATTTCTAGAGAAAAACCGGAGAATTTAATTAAAGGCGTTCGTTTTAATTGGCAAATAGTGTCTAGGCGGTCGCGTTTTTCGCGGTCGGTATCGCGCCGGGTCGACGGGACGACTGTTTGCGGGATAAACGCGCGACGGCGTCGACAATAAAATATAAAACGTAATGACCCGACCGTGTACGTATTATACGTTTGCGTTCGTATATATATATATATATATATATATATACATTACCCAATACCGGGTTATTGGTAAAATAAAAACCGACGACCGGGCGTTTATATCGTTCTACACCCGGTGTACATGTACTATTACCTATACGTAGAATGGCTCGGTCGGTTAATAATATAAAGTTGTTTGGCCGCGCGATTTTGATTAAGAAATACCTAGACACGTGATTTACGGTTTCTCCGTGTGACGATCGCGCCACGGCGGAATGCGGGAAGAGTACGTTTTCGACGAAAATAATTCCGTACGTTCGACGCGTAATCCGCACGCAGATGTGTTATACATTTAATATAAATATACGAAATATATAAATATATAAAACCGGTTCGGCGCGTTATTTTTGGTATGACGCGACGCCAGAACGTTAGACGAATTTCGTCGTCGGCGACAGTTTCGTCGATTCCCCAAACACCCGTTTTCGTTCGAACTACACGACGGTTTTGGTCATCACGTCGGTCATGGCCGGTGTCGAGTACCGTTGGCCCGGTTCGCCCCGAAACGGAACCTATTCGACGAAAGTCCCGTCAAATTAGTTCGAAACGGTGGCCGCCGATTGGACGGTGCGGTGGTATTCCGTCGAAAACGACGAAGGGTTCCGTAGTCGGCGCGCCGTCACAGGGACCGTTCTCGGACAACGACACGAGATGGGTGGGGGACGGCGAACGTTTTTCACACGCGTACGCTCCACTTTGTTCGACTGCTATTTCCGTCATACTCGTACCGACAATCGCGTCATATTATTATTACGATTACGGTGACCACGCCGGTTTCGGGACGTGTAACTCGTGTAACGCCGGCCTCCACTTACGTACGTACGTTTCCATTCGCGCACCGCACGACGGCAAATCGCTATTTCCGTGTTCGAGATTTCCGAAACAACACACTTTTCCGCTACAGAGACGAACGAAGCGTTTATTGGTGAGCGGCGGGTGGGGCGCGAACTTATAACAAGACTCGAACAAAGTTTTACACTTAAGCGAAATTTTTAAGTAGCTTTCGAGCATATCTTAAGCCCTAAAACCGTATCCGCGCACCGGATTCCATTTTCGTCTTACGTAATCTCGTCCGTTCCCGAAGGCCGCCGAACCCGGCGTTCCGAGACATTAGCCCGAATCGTCGAGTTTTTTGCTCCGTCCGCGCGGAACGACGCGATTACGCGGTAACCGAACCGTTCGTTACCATTCCAACGGTCCCTGTTTTTGGCCGGTTTTTCGCGCTTCGATTTACGCGCGTAGGGACTCGTCCGCGTCGCTTGTCGTTCTTTCAGTAAGTCTTTCGTCCCGCTAATGACGCGGAAAAGAGGAAGTACCGCGGCGGAAACGTTTCGTAATTACGACGATATTTATCGGCTAACAACGTTCGAACGGGATTTAAACGACGCGCGATAAACGATATTTACGAAATACGACGAACTCTCCAACTAAACCCCTACTGTCGATCGCCTATTTTTACATTTTTGTCGGTTGTTTCGCGCGTCGTTCACATAGTAAACGTGGCGCTCGTTCGTTTCGAGTTTCGGCAATGGAGCCCGTAATATTTACGCCTTACTGTTGTTGTTCGCCCGCCTATGATCGAAGTCAATCGCAATTTTTATTTTTACCTCCGTAAACGTACCGTTTTGAATTATAACGCTTACTATCGCTAGAATCGAAAGCGGTCGACGTTCCGTTTTATTCGATATTGTCAAATTTGTTTCGAACATTCGTAAAACATCGACTTTTACGATATAATTCGGCCGACGCGTATTTCTTTTTTTCCGAAATTAATTTCCAACGTATATAGATATATATTGTTTATAATTGAATAAAGAAAGTATTGTTACGTAAGCATTATAAATCTTTTTAACTCTCCCTCTATCCCTCTCCCTCGCCCCTCTTTCTTTCTATATATATATATATATATAATACATATTAAATCGGAACTTTTTAATAAAGCGTTTATTTCACGTAAGCTCGTATTAAGTATGTAAAACAAAATAATAAGATACACAAAGGGCCATTATATTAAAAATTCGGTCGACAGTGTTTTAATCGTAAACCTTTTAGAGTCGCTAGCACGTTTAATATTGTTCGTCCGGGCGCCGTAATAATACGTTTCGAATAGTTGTGTCGTACACGACCCATTCTCAAGCGATCACCCGTATTCGTCGTCGGGGACGGCGTCGATAACGGCGCGAAAAGTCCAAACTATTCGAACGTTCTACACGCGCGTAACCGCGACGACCGCTATTACCACCGCCCGTCGTCGTAAGAGTAACGACAGTTGGCCGTCGGCGCGATACGACAATGATTCCGGTCGTGTGTATTTGTGCGCTGTTGTTCGGCAATTGGCCGTTGAAATGGGACGCCAAAAGCCGACGGTTCCGGTTCAGTTATTATTTCGTTTTCACGTCGGCGTTCATGTTATGCACGATCGCGTATTTCGTGAGCGGGTTGATCACAATCATGGTGTACCAGTCGCTCAGCACTAACCCGCAGTACTTGATCATGTACACGATACACATCAATAACGTCGTTTTATTGGCGAACAGGTATATTAATATATTACGCGTACACGGACATTTGACGTACGCGCGCACAAATCGTTGTAAAACTCGTCGAACGAACGTACTACCGCCGTCGCGTGTCGGCGAATGGAATAAACGCGAATATCGAAAATCGTCTTAATTTCTCGTACGCGTTTTTCGCGTCGGCGGCGCGATCGAGACGTGTGTCCGGACGAACTACTACGCGCCGGATCGCCTCCCTAGGACCGTAAACGCCGTCGTTGTTCGCCATCTCGGTTGAGCCGTTAGTGGTTGACATTCGGTAGTCCGGGTTTGTTCAAAGGAACCAACTCCGTTTTAAATCGGTTCGTCGAGTCAGTTTTTTGACTCGCTTACCGTAAAAGCTAATTTCAACGCGCGCTCGTATTTGTACGACTAATATGTTGCCGTGGTAGAACCCGACTGTCGTCGCATATTCGGACGCGACCGCGCGACGGCAGTCGGTAATTACCAAATCCCTATGCCGACTACGAACAAGCGGTTCGGGGGGGGGGTATTATTTTCTCGCGTCGACGGGATTTTTCCGCTCACGATCACTACCCCCGGTTCGTCTATATTCGGATTATTCGGTACTGAAAACGCGTTTTTTTTTCGGCCCGGTGTCGCAATATCGGTTTCGTTTCACTACGAACCGCGACGGCATAGTCGAGCGCCGACGCGAATACCTCCGGCGACCGTGGGTTATTAAGTGATTCGTTTTGCCGCGGGATTGGCCGCACTGGCGGTAAATGTATGGCGGACACCAGTTCGTCGTCGACGTTCGCGGCTTGCCGACTCGGAAAACGCGCGACGGAAAGGGACGCGATTAATAACGGCGAACCGTCGGCGTACGTAACGTAACCCACGATCGGGCGGCAAGTATTTCCCGCGTACGGGAATTCGAGTTACGTTTCGTCAACGTGGTCTTGGTCGAATTCGACGGGATATTCGGACACGCGACCGAGCGCGTACTCCCGTAACTGAAACTATTTCGCGTGTGTGACGGGGGACAGGTGGTTGAACGCGAAGCTCGACGAACGTTTCGCCAACGAGCTGATGGCGGACGCTGACGGCCGGACCGTGGAGTCGGGCCGACACCTGCCGGAGTTCTGGTGCCGGGTGGTCGCGACAATCATGTTCATCATCGGCATGTACTGCAAATACGCGTGGCTGAATGGCAATTGCTACGACCCGGTCACGTTGTTCAAGGCCGTGCTGCCGTTGGTGACCAGCATGTGCGTGGGCGCGACCGCGGAATGCGTGTACACGTCCGCGTGCGCCGCGCTCGCGGACGCGTTCGCCGCGGCCAACCGGCGCGCCGAGACCGTGACCGGGACGACGGCCGTCCGCGACATCCGCCGGTTGACCGGCGCCCATTGCCGGCTCGTCCGGCTCGTCCGGTCGTTCGACGCCCAATACGGCGCCGCCATGTTTCTCACCACGTTCAACCTGCTGCTGGGCCAGACGTACCTGTTGAATAGCACCGTGTCCGCGCTCGTCGACGACCGCCGGTTCCCCTACGCGGCCGACGCCGCGTTCATGCACGCGTTCGACCTTGGCGTATGGGGTTGGTTCTGGTGGCGGCTCTGGTGGATATGCCACCGCGTCCAATGTCTCGTCGGTCAGGTGAGACGCGCGCGTACGTCCGTATTCGATCCGCCCCAGCACGCGAGAAGAAACATTTCTTAAATACCGGGCGACCCGACCCCGGGCGGATAGCCGTTCGTTAACTAAACAAAGAAAAACCGCCGGAGAACGACGCGGAACGCGAACGGAAATTTCGAAACGGTTATTCGAATAATCGACGAGCGAAAAACCGAAAGACAACGAACGTTTTCCGTCGTTGGACTATGCCCGGGTGGGGGGGGGGAGGGCGCGTTAGGTACACGTAAAAGGTACGCTAGCGTTCGAACGGATCGGAAAAAATAGGTTTTTTTCGGTTTTCCTATAATTATTTTCCCCTACGGACTATATATATTACGGAATATTTTTCGTTTATATCATTTATGTTTCCTACAGGTTCAATTGACGGCTAAAATAATGTTCGAAAAAGATTTAAACTCGTATCCGGAGGACACGAGACAACTGGTACGTCGTATTCGAAATAAAAATCGTAATCATCTCTACACATATATATATATACGGCATATCGTTTAACGACGAAATCGTAAAACTTCTCTAATATTGTTTAGGCGCTTGACTTTTTAGACCAATTGCTCCATCGGCACGTACGGATGACGGCTTGGGGATTTTACGAAATAAATAAGGAACTACTGTTCACGGTTAGTGGCGCACCGACGACGAAACGGTGCTCGTCAAGCGCCGCGTCGTCGTTCAATAAAAAAATGTACCGTCCGCCCCCCCCCCCGTTGTATATCAATTATTATTCGTGTCCTATAGGTGTTGGGATATCAGATCGGCGTGTGCCTGATCTGTACCCAATTCTCAACCTCGGGCACGCTGATGTTCGACGATGAAGTCGTCGGCAAGAACTGATGGCCGGAAGGTAGCCGCTGTAGCCGACGGAACGACGGTCCGACTTTTCACGGTTGTTAGCGAATAAATGTAGACGAAGTATAATAAAGCGATTCGGAAATTTATTTTTCGCGTCTATTTTTTTTTGCGTGTTCGCGCGTTCGTGTACTTTCAAGAATCAGCAATCTCGAAATTAGAAGCCAACGTACAACGTCGATATATATATAAATCGTCCGAGGCGAACGTCTTGTTGTTGGTCCGAACCGAAATTAACGAACCGTTAAAAATCGTAAAAGGCCGAAATCGATAAACGTTTATAAAGTACGTGCGCGTGTGTGTGTGTGTGGAGGGAGGATTTTGGTTACTAAAACGGCGAAAAAAAAAACGATAATCGCGGTAAAAGGAGGAATTAGAGAGAAATTCGCGGCGGACGCGTAACGTATCCGACGTCGACTTTACGTCTACAAAAGCGCCATAAAAGTATTGTCGGTTTTCGACGGTACGGACGGACGCCGACGCCTAAGGCGCTACCAATAACAAACTAAAATACCGAAGTACGCGAGTCCCGTCGCCCAAGTTCCGGCACACGGTGTGACGACTAAAAATATATCGTCGGGAAATATTACGTAACGCCATATCGCGTATGGTCACAATTACGGACGTTTCCGTAAAAACCGTCGGCAAACGGATAAATCGTCACGACGACACGTCCAAATCGTAATGGTCGAACAAATCGGATTTTCTAACCGGAACGACGGACGGCAATCGTCGAAAAGTTTCACGCCACGGTTGCCCCGTACCGCGTTTACGTGGCGCGATCTATCACGAGAACGTGCTGGGACCGGCGGATCTCGTCGCCGTTCCGGTAGATGGTACGACGCGAAATATTCGAATACCGAAAATTACGTTGTCGATAACGCGCGAAAAACGATCGGGTTCGAAAATATCGGAAACGTTCGGCCGGCGTTGCGCTAAACGAACACCATACGCAATCGGGGGAACGTCCGACGTTTTCGTCCGCGACCCGATAATAAACGTGCCGTGACATCGATTTCGAACGGGCTAGCCACCGGCGACGTCCGGTTAGGACGGTGCTCGGAATCGTTCGGCCGCGACGTTCGCCGTCCAACAATCCGAAAATCGGTCCGTCTCTCGACAATTCGGCCGACCCGGCGTCCGTACCAGCCCGTTCGCTCGTAGGCCGACAGTTATACGGTCGACACGGTCCGCGCACGGAATTTCGTTTCGTCGGGATCAAAAGGGGACCACCGCACGAACGTAACGGGTAACGGCCGTTAAACGGGCAGGGGTGGACCGTGTGGAATACGCGAACCGTTCGCGTTTCCGACGATCGTTCGGGCGAAATCGTACGCTACGCGCGTCACACTCGTCGTCGTCGTCGTCGATCGACAATGTTATTTGTGTTAACTTAATTGTCTACCCGGGGACGCGGCCGTCGGCGTGTCGATTTTCGTTTCCGACGTGACGGTATCTCGCACACCCGGTCGATTTCGTACCGAATCGTCGTGCGTCGGGAATTTGGACGGACGAAAACTACGCGCCAGTAATAATAGTCGACGGCGGCGGTTATTTTTTAGTTTCGCCTAAATACGTCTGGCGTAAACGATTTGCGTTTAATACGACAACGGTAACCGTCCCACGGGTCGAAAACCGGCCGAATCGGGCGGTATTTCGTTTTTGCCAACCCGATGCGGGAACGACGCGGGTCGGACACCGGTGACGACACTATGCGCGCGATGCCTGCCGGACGCCGAAGGTAAAATAGCGCCGACCGTGGAGTAGGTAGTTTACGACGGTCGACGATATAGAATATATATATATTCGTTCGGAAATTTACCGGCGGATGAGAGCGCGTAACCGGTGGGTGTACGCGGCCGACAGTACCGGAACGAGTTCGCGATTTTCGTTGGCCACCGACGTGTACACCGATATAGTTCCGAACGTCCGTTTACCGTTTTCGGCACGTCGGCCGTAACGTACCGGTTGGCGGTCGGGACGTCGGTCGTATTTATAGTTATATATAAAGTTCCGTAATATCGCGTCGCTACCGGGACGTCGGACGAACAAGGTAGACGGAGGTACAAACGGACATCGATCGTACACGCTCGCCCGACTAACCGCGTCCAGCAACAGCCCTAACGAAATCGTTCCGTTTCGGCGTACACGTTTATTACGCCGTTGTTTTGCACCAGCGCGCGTCGTGTATAACTAAACCTCCCCCCATTTCACTTTGTAATCAAATACTCGAATCTCCTTGCGACGTCCATCGTCGGTTAAATGGCCCGTTTTTACGCGCCCTCTGGTCCGCCCGGACCAATTTTATTTTTTCGTCTCCCTCGAATAAGTTAATCGAAACGAAATACCCGTCCATCCGCCGTATTCGTCCACGCGCTTGCTACTCAACCTTTGCCGCCCGCGGAAATCGTTACCGTGCCCCGCGTGTTCGCCAACCGCCGCGTCGTGCCCTATATACCGTAAGCGTCATCCCCACAGCGGTTCGTTCCGTCCCGACGGTCGTAACGCGCCGTCCGATCCGAATATCGGCCGCGACGCGCGTACACCGTATATAATACGGTTTGTGGTAAACGATCGCGGCCGACGGGAAATATGGCCGTAGTTTTACCGGTGGAACACGAATTTTGTCCGTCCGAACGGGCGCGAAAAACAAAAAATTCGTTAGTTTACGACGTTCAAAATCCGGACGTTTTAGCGCGCGCGTACCACACATCGTGGCCGCCATAAACGAAACGTTTGTAAAAAAACAAATTGAATAACGGCCGGGACGGTTGCCGTGGTACGATCGAGCCTACGGTAACGGGGGGGGAGGGGACGTGGGAATAAACGCTCGCGGCGGGATAACGGACGAAAGTCTCGGCGAACGAAAACGGTACTCACGAGGGGCGGCTTACCCGCGTCCCGTGTACGAAACGTCCCGGCCACCATGTCCGAACTTCGGGTAACGATCGAAGTGACCGGTCGACTTGGCCGGCATTCGTTCGACCGGCATCGCCGAACGGACGTCGAATATATAAACGTACCGTCATCGAAATCGGCTAGTTTCGGGCCCCGGGAACCGTTCGAAAATCCACCGACGTTCCCGTTGTCCGTTTAAACTTAACGACGGTCATAATAATTTGCGTTCGCTTCCGGATTCGCGAATATTTAACGAAACGTTTCGCCCGCGACGGTTTAAAAATAATTTGTAAATAATTCACCGTTATGGTCGGAACTATTTATCAACTCGCGGCGCGAACGGGCCCGGGCGTTAAGGACGCGACTTTGGCGCAATATTTTCACGCCGCCGACGATAACCGTCTGGAAAACGCGCGCACGCAGATACGAGAGTGTTTCGAAAATGAATTCGGATATTATACGGCTCTGGATGGTATAAAACATACGGTACTTGTAGCCTGATTCACGGCGTCCGCGACGTTTTCGGGCTGAGACGTTCCGTAAACGGATATTAGTGAAGTGCCCGGTTCGTTCGTCCGATACAACGGGTCCGTCGGTCGGTGGCCGGGATTTTCAAAAGGAATAAACGGCGGTTTATACGGAAATCGAATCCCGCGGGCGGCGGTGAGCGGGCGAGACGGCTGATTAACCTTAGCGGAACGTTCAAAAGAAAACGATTCGTAACTACGACACGCGTACGTAACGTATATGTATCTCTCGATATCGTTTTAATACTATACCGTCGTCCGTCGCGCGTTCCGTAATACGAGAAAAACGCGCGTTTTTTCCATCTTCCGTCCGTCTGTCCGCCGCCGCCGCCGCCGTTACGCTGAAATCGTCTTTCGCGTGTCGGCCGCGATGCGCCCGTTTCTTTTTCCCTCTGTCTTTTCCTCCCAACCGTCTCTGCCCGCCCGCCGCGGTCCCTTTAGACCTTCCACATCTAACGTATTGATATTACATATGCTCTCTGTCGCTTCCCACCCACCTACCGTCCGTCCGCCGTACGGGCGCGCACGCGCGCGCCCGTACGCTGTGGAGTCCTTTTTCCATTCCCCCGGGACAGGTCGACCTGAGAATATAATAAGTCTATACAAAACCGTTTTATGAATATTTCATACTCTATACGGGCGGGCCACAACGTGTGTGTGTGTGTGTGTCATTCGTATATGATAAATATACGTGGTAGTGTGCGTGCGTGCGTGCGTGCGTGTGCGGACGGACAGGATAGGAGGGTTGGAAACGGGGAGAGGAGAAATACACAAAGTTTCTCAAAGGGAATAAAAATAAAATAAATAGAAAACGAGGGAAAAATCGACGGGGAGGAAAAACGCGGTACGTACCCGTATTATATATATATATATATATATACACGTACGCGGTGTAGCGGCGATATAATTTTATCGAGATTCCGGTTTGGGGGTGGGGATGGGACGGAAGAGGCCACGACGGGACGGACACGCGGAAGACGACTCTCTGGTAAATTGTGGCGTGTGTGTGTGTGTGTGCGTGTACGAGTTGAGGGGCAACGACGATTCCCGCCGTGGCGATGGCGGACGGACCGATATATATATATATGTGCCGTGCGTGCGCGTACGACGGCAAACAACGACGGGTGTAGTACATACAGGCACACAAATACGGGCACACGAATACAGGCACGCGCGTATATATATGTGTACGCGCACAATCGCCGTTACGTGTGAAGCATGATTTAAAGTTATGCCCCGGCGTGTCGGATTACGCGTCACGTGCCCGTCGTAACTTTTGATGTAATCGGAACGACATTAATATTTGATGATAACCGGAAACCGCCGTGGTGTACGCGGAAACCGTACGACGCGCCGCGTGTATTATGCGTAAAATGTGTTTCGGGGGGGGGAGGCGCGCGCGCTTCCACGATTTAAATTATCGCGCGAACATGTATACGGACACGCGTCCCTTGGCCAACGGTGGTGCGATGACCGACCCCGGCCGCCCCGAAGGGTTCGAACGGGCGGCGAATCGACGAAAAACCGTTCGTCCGAAAACGTAACGGACACGCGAATAAATTACGTCGAAACGAACGCGTTTCTTGTTTTCCTATTGTCCCGTCGTCGACGGCGTCACTTGGACGCCACTTCTATTATCTACCGAACGGTAACGGCGATTTACCGTCGTTTCGCGCTAACCGTCTACCATTCCCACGTTGCCCGTCGCCGATATCAATTTAGTCGTCTCTCGCAAATTGCGTCGCGCCGTTTACGTACCGAAAACGAACAAACTCCCCTCCGAACATCGCGCGAAAACGATTAATCGTTTTAAATAACGGTACGACAAACAATTATAGCGATTTCGAACGAATATTTTTTAGAAAAATCGACGGACAATTGGATTTATAATCGCCGAACGACGAGAAAAAAAATAAACAAATTAAACGTTACGTTTAAAACGCCTAATGGTCCGTCCGTTTTTTAAGGGAACATTTCGAACGCCTATAATCTCCGAAAAAGAAATCGTTTTTATTTTCACGGCGATAAGTTTTACCCTCGGTAAGAAAACGTCGGTCACCGTCGCGTTATACGGTAAGAGCGACCCCACCGACGTAGATTGGCCGTTGGTCGGCGCCGGCGGTGCGAACGTCGTGGGTTCATTCCCCCGGAACTGGCGTTCGTTTCCAGTCCGTTCGGTTCACGCGTCGCTATAGACGTTCACGGTTTCGGCCGTCGGACTCCGCGGTGCCCGAGAGGAGAGCGGGACGAACACGTACCGGGAAACGGTTCGCTAGTTCGCCGGTGGGGACCGACCGTGTTTACCGTTCCGTAGGCGACGGGGGGAAAGTGGTACGTAACCGGCCGTTGGCTCAGAGCGACGTCGTCGCGGTGTAAACGTATCGCGGGAGACGACCGAAAATCCGTCGGCGAACTACGCGTAGGTCACCGCGTAGGAGTTTTTCCGAAACTAAGTGGTTTAACCCGTACGGCGCGAACCGATACTCCGCGGGTATTTCGTAAGAAGTTTATACCCGGCGTTGTCGATAAAGTTGTCGCGTCGGTGCCGAAAAAACCGCGAACGATTCGAACCAGTAATAGGATTACGGCGGACTTATTATTATTATTATTATTATTACTAAACTTCGTTAAAGTAGTTCTGCCGCTAAAATAGTTGCCGAAACTCGAGACGTGTTCCGCGAGTGTAAAGTTTCAAATTATCTGCCTCCGGAGTATTGTTTTCAAAGAGTTAACGAAAACGAATCAAACAAAAGACAAATAATAACGCGATACTTCGAGTAGGAACCCAGCGCGGCATAAATTATCCGTACCGCTCGACGACGGGCGAGAATAATAAAAATCGTTTTAGCCGGACGACGTTGGCGATCCGTTTGGTGGTCCGGCGGCGATAAAACGAGTATATATATATATATATATCCGATACGCTCGACGCGGATGCGTTTCGTCGTCTCCGGAAATCGAAAATCCGCCTCTACGAGTGTGCGCGTCGGTCCCCGAAATTCGCGTACGGCCTCCGTTAGTACTACGGGGCCGGGGGAAGTCCGGCAAAACGACGTTTTCGAGAGTGTCGGCGGACTTTGGGGCGCGAGTCGTTCGGAAATTTCGCCAACGGACACTGACGGCGGTGGCCCGTTCGAAAAGACGTCCGATTCGCGTCCACCGGTAGGATATCGTAAACAATACGGCGGCGACGACGCTTGAATAATTGATTAGAGCCGTCGGACCGCGGCGGACCAGGTCCCGTCCGTTATAGCCGGCGCTCGTTACCGTCACCTGGGTCGCCGCCGCGACCATACACCGCGGGTGTACATATTTGTCGTCGTTCATAAAAAAACCGATAAACACGGCTGGTTGGGTACGCTCGTACGGTTTTACGCGATCGAGAGAAAAAGAAATCCCTGTACGTCGTGTACGTACACTCCCCTCCCACCGACCCACGAAAATTTTTCGGAAAAATTAATTTCTCACGAGACGTACAAATTTTTAGTCGACGAATAACTAAAATATTTTTAAACTTCGATACACGTATATAATATGACGCGTTCGTTACAAACGAATAATCTATTTACGCCGCGTCCCGTTTCGTCGGGGTCGCCCGATTTATTTATAGAAAAACTGACCTCCGTCCCCCCTCATCCCGAGATTCACGTCTAAGTACGTCACTGATAACGGGCCGTCCCGGGAACCGACCCGCGGCGTAATAATACAATTTCGATTCGCCCGATTTCGTCCTTTCGACGCGGCCAGTAAAACGACCGTGGTCCGTTACCACCGGGCCGGTGAAAATTCGACGGGTACAAACGGTACCGTCGAAGACGCGCGAGTGTTTTTCGTAATACATTCCGTTTATTAAAGGCGTTTAGACGACTCCACATCAACGGCCGAAATTGGAGTAACCCGGTCGAATAGTGGGCCGTAAGAAAACCGCTCCGAACATAACCAACGTGTCCGAGAAACGTTCATGAAAGCGAAACGGAAACGCGCAGATATCTCTCTCCCTTGCCCTCATTTTTTCATTACACGTTATCGGCAATACCCTCAGTGGGCCCCGAAATGCCCGAAGGCGGTACTTCGGGCCAGCGAGTCGCCGTCGTTTATCGAAAAACGATGTTTACGTAAATGGTTTTCATAAAACGATCGTCCTCAATGAGAAAGGCCGTCCCCACGTTGTTTAACTTCGCCCAACCGTCCCTCATCACGACCCGCGTACCTCGCATTTAATTCTTAAAACGCTAACACTTTTCGTGTACTATCGCACGAATGGTAACGGGACAATCCTCCGGCACGGGGCAGCCATTTACCCTTAAATAGCTTTAGCTAACACACGACTGGAACGGAATCGGGACAATCATGACGGCGCCACTTACACATCGTCTTTTACGAAAAATAAAAAGAACATAAAACGAGCCCTACTCCGCCGAAAACGGCCGTCTTACATTTGGATACAAACAAACACGTCGCCGCGATCCTAACGTACGCCGTCTGGGCGTGGATGAGCGCCGGTGGTCGGTAACGGAACTCGGTGCTACGGCGATTCACCCCGAAAACCAGAACTATCGAACGACGTATTACCATAACCGTGTTCCGCGACACCGCCATTCCGCAACCACTCGGCAAAACCTAACCAACTCGGTTCCCGAACGGTCAGCGAGACTGTTGGACCAATTATGCCGAACTAAGCCGCAACTTTGGAATTCCGAGAGATAGGACCGGAGGGGGGGCGGATTCGTGTGAACGCGTCAGGGGAAAACCGGGACTTGCCCCGGTAACCGTATGTGACGCGGACGCGCGGTCGCCCGGCTTGAGGGACGCCGCCGTGCCGAATATGTAACCGATTTCGGAAATACACGTCGGGATTACCGCGTCGATTATCGCCCGCCACGGTTCGTCTTGAAAATAAAAAAAGCCGAACGATAATTTAGGCCCCGAGGATCGATAATTATTATTCACTCGCGGGCGGGAAATATAATCGGTTAATCGAGGCCGCCCGTCGTTTATATTAATATACGTATTTATACAGGGGAGGCCAGCGCGTATAATATAAATATTCGTCGAGAACCGAGTCCACCCCCCTGCCGCCGCCGCCGCCGCCGTTGTGGCGGTGCACGCGACCGATGAATAAGCGCGAAACGGAAGCGTACCAGGTGTTGTTGAACGCTATTTGTTATGCGTCCGTACGGGCGAGAACTTGCCGGTGACTTTTCGCCCGTCTTTTTCGTGGCTGGGAGGGGGAGAAACCGTTAACAATTCGTTTCGTTACCGGAGGCGAAAAAAAAAACGCGAAATCCGCGCCCGCCGCCGCCGCCAGATTTATCCGATCCCATTGGCGGAACGGAAATAATCGAATTTCACGGTATCGTTTCGTAAACGGTTTCCTCTTTCGCGTCGCCGATTATTATTAAACGCGTTCGGTGCGATATTTGCGCTTTCGTTCCACAGGGCGCACCCCCCCCCTCCTCTCCCTGTAATTCGTCGTTCGGCGTTTTTTGCACTTGTATCGGTCGTAGTCCCCGTCGTCGTGTTCCGGTAAATCCCCGGGAACTTTCGCGGTCATTTTTTAAACGTTTCCGGCCGACGTCGTGTCGAACTGGGGACACAACGTGAAGGGCCGTGAATGGTATACGAACCATACGCGTAATATTCGAACGGTACCGAAAATATTCGAAAACCGTGGGTCGCGTTTTGTTAAGCGTTCGTAAGCGAAAACAACGAGAAAACGATATTCTAACGTTTCGTCCGTCGTTTTTTTTTTTTTTTTAAATACGATTTCTTTTGTACGCTCAATACATGTGTGGGCCGGCCGGAAATTTGGAACGGCCTGCGTGATCGGTTCCGTTATCGTTACCGCTGTTGGCTACGGGTGGGTATTTTCGTGGTTCCCTTTTGGGGTCGTTGGGCGACTATCGTCGAGTTTTTCTACGCTGGTATGCCCAGAGCGTTAGTTTAGTTTAATTTTTTCATCGAACTATACCGGTTGATCGTGTACGTTTCGTTTTTATCCTCCCTAAGTTTCGGGTCGTCGCCGTGTGTTACCGGTAATACGACGAACGCGTCACGTGGTTGGCACTTAACGCTATTGTCTTGCGGTTTCGTCAGCGCGGCAGTGCGATAGCCAACGGACGTGTGTGCTCCGCACAGGCCTGTACAGATAGTCGTTGTTACATATAGGAATCGCGTACGCGATTTGAAAAAGCGAACGCTTTCCGGAACGGTCGGCGTCCCGGGGAGGGAGTAGAACAAAAGTCGAAATATTGGGCTTACGAGTACGGTATTACGGCGGACGAGAGAATACGCGACGTTAATTTCGGACATTTCTGCGCGCGTGTGTCACACGAACCGAACGACGGGAACATTCCGTTTTCTTGTACTGCGCGTACAATGAGGTCGTTCGCGAAGTATGTTCGGTAATATAATAATGATATCGTACGGTAACGAAATGTTTTGAAAACAATTTTTTAAAATGTTTCCGAAAGTTGGGTGAAAGTATTTTGACGTACGACGAAACAAAAACGTAAAAAGGAAACGTTTCGGGAATATTTCGCTACCCGAAAAATAATCGCGTTTCTCTATTTTTATTTTTTCCGCGTCGTATTTGTCAACGCTTTTCGCGTACGAGATCTCCCGTCGATGTTACGTTCCAAAGGCGAAACGCCTAAACGCGCCATTATTAAAGGCGAATCGTTCGTCGCGGTGGTGGTCCCGTTAAGGCGCGTATAGTACGAACGGGCTGTAGTAGCGTTTGTGTTTCGGTTTTCGTGAACGGCACGTCGGAAATGGATACACGCGCCAAGGGCCGGTAACTGTCTCCGTCAGAAACGCGTAAGACGTAGCCGGTCGGCGGCCCGCGGGACGATCGTCGAACACGAAACGGCGGCAACGTCGTCGGGTCGCCGCTTTAATTTTAATATTTCTCGACGGCCGGCATCATCAATATGGAGAGCGCGTCGCGTTCTTTATTTACAGCGTGCCGGCATAAATAAATATACGCGTATACGTGTATAATGTTATATATATGTATCGGGAACGCGGCGACGGTAACGGCGTGTTTGGGGTGGACGGGAGGGGGAAAGGTAGTTTTCGGTTAACGATAAACACGCTAATAACAATGATTCGCATTTTCGCCACGCGCGTCTTTTATACGTACGTATACATATACATATATATATATATATGCGTGCGTGCGTACGCGTGATATATAACGATCGTTCGGGACCATCTGTTTAAGTTTGACGAGCGCGGCGCGATAAAAACGAAAAACTTCGCCCGAAACTTCGGCGCGGTATTTATAATAGGTACGGTACGGACCGGCGGGAGGCTCGCGAACGGAACCGTTTCCCCGGCGAGCCGGAGAAGACGACCGTGCGATTCCGTCCGTCCGCATACGATGCCCCGTCACGTACGCGCCTAGAGGGTTCGCCAAAACGCGCACATAATGTTTTTCCCCCTCCCCGTCGAAGAATAGGATAGTCATTTTCCGTCGCTACGCGTCAATGCAAACACCTAACGGCCGAATTTCCGTTTGAAATTTAATACGTTTCAATTTATTAAAAAAATAAACAATTATTCGCGTTCGGTTCCGCCGTTCAAAATCGCCCGGTGTTTCGCTCCACAATAAACCCCCCAATACCTTACCGTCGTCGTTCACCCTACCTATATGGGCCCATCCGGAAAAACGTCACCGAATTCGTTCGTCGTTACACGAGCGATAAATAAGACGGGCCTTTTTTTTGTGGACGACGTATTTACGATTTGAAAATCCGCCCCGTCCGGGTGGTTCGTTTACCGTTTAACTTCATTGTATGGTCTGAATTCGCGTACTTTATTTATTCATATACGTCAAATCGTATAATTCGTTTTTCGTAAATATCTCTCGGTTTTTATATAGGCTAATTCGCATAATCGTCGGCCCGTAAATGTTTCGAAACGGACGTTTAAATACGAAACAAACGGGAAAACTGTCCGGGCGAGAAAAAACATTAGCGGCCCGGTCGATTTAAACGAACACGTTTACCGTCACCGGTAAAGTCTAAAAAAAAAAAAAAACACCCGGACGTTAATATTCCGGTAGTTGCCCGTGTCATCACGAGTGGACGCGCAACGAACACAAACGGCGTTACGAACGAATTCGATCAAATTGGAATCGGTCGATGGTCCGGGAAAGGGTCCGCGGTCATCCGAAATCGGCTTTTATTCGCCGCCTAAAAGTATATATATATAAACAATAACGTAAGCCCTGGAGACGTAACGTTACTTCGGTTTGATATAAGCAACGGATCGTGGACGACGGGAATGGATTGCGAACCGGACGAACGGCGGAAACGGTAAACTTCAATTTCGGTAGACGAATAAAAACGGCGAATTCCGCCCGTGTCGCGTCGTCCGGGCCCACGTATCGTAAACGCGCGTAACCCATTTCGTTTCGCGGGTCGCGCGAGCCGAATAACCACCGCCGACGACATCGCCGGACGTTTCGTACCATTACGACGACGGCGTTTTAATTACGCGACGATTATTCGGCTTTCCGGCGTATTTGGCCGAGGCGGTATTTCGGTTTTGTCGCTCTTTAATCGACCTATCGCGCCGGTCTATTGTCGACAAATACGCTCCCCCCCCCGTACGTGTCCCGAATGCGATCCGAAACCAAACGGATTACGAGTAACCGGGCGATAGTTGGTGTGGGGAAGCAAAAGTAGTAGCGCGCGTGCTGAGCGGTTGAGACGCCGGACGTGTAG
>JAIPRN010003309.1:0-22372 GCA_025469175.1 Geopemphigus sp. TES_GeoC_2020 | reverse complement strand
AATAAAAATTTAAACATTTTTCTGTCAACTTTGAACCACTAAAAAAATATTTCTTTTCTATGTTACACTTTTTTGCCATTTGTTTTTCGCAAATTATTAATATTATCCTACATTTATTGTTACAATTTTTATCATTCTTCCGTATTACTTTTCTGATTTATAAAGAAATTTAAAAAATAAATTTTTTACTCGCTTCGTTTAGTCGTCTTATAGTAATATAGTTAACATATGTATCAGTAACCGAAAAATTTGTATTTTTCGTAATAATAGTAATTTGTAGATGGAAAAATTGAACATTTCAAACATGATATCTTGACTTTTGGACAACTACTAATTCGAATTGTTCCAATAATTTTTCAAGAACATTAGGTTTTAGTAATACGTAAAATGAAATTTAGCAAACTTTTCACTGTGTAATGTTAATTGAAAATTTTATTTAAAATATTTAAACATTATTTATAAAATAAATATTTTAAAGATTAGTATTCGAACAAATAAATTTACTAATTTATAATTTACTCTTATTTTATTTCGATAATCATTATATATACTGTTGTCGTTCACGTCGTAGTTTTTTTATTTAATTTTTAATTGATCTTTCTCAAATTACTTTAATTAGGCGCTTTTATTATCTGAATTTCAACTTGTTATTATATTATATGTTTTAGATAAGTGAATATTTAATAAGTAGTGATAAATATTATATTCACATAATAACTAATTAACTTCATAAAATCTGTGTCATTATATTAACCAATAAACTAATATATTAGTTTTAGTTATAACTTATAGTGGGTATATATTGAAAAATTATTAATAAATAAATTGGTTTTCTATATACTACAACATATTATTACATTATTAATGATCCAGTAACTTTGTTTTGTCAGATGTGTTTACCAATACACGAATACCTATAAAATAGTCATTTGTATAAGCAACAGAATATATACTATGTGTAGAATACTATGTATTACATTTGACACATTTTGTCCTAAAAATTATAATTACCGAGAATTCTTCTACCTAATAATAAATTATTATTAAATTTAAAACTTTATTCTATTGAAATATAGTTTGTGCTTGTTGGGTTTAAAACATGTGAATATCAGAATACCAATAAAAATATTGCTTTCTGTTTAAACATTCTTTAGTCATTACAGGAATCTGGAACAATTTTATTAATACAGATGTAACTAGAGAAGACTTGGCTTGAGCATTTTACACCTGAAACTAAACAAGCATCAATGGAATTGGAACATGCAACGTTTCGGAGAAAATGAAAAAATGCTAAATGTTCCTTCTGCAAGGATAGTTCTGGCCACTATTTTCTAGGATCATTAAAGTAGTTATCTATGTGGAACATATTTCTAAAAGAGCGGCAATTATTACTTCTTCATATTGTTCAACACTGAAAAATGTGTGTGGTCATAAAAGATTAACGTTTTGGTTTTTTCTCTAAAAGTTTTTGTAATTTATTACAATGTCTGACCTCATTCTACAAAAATAACTCAACAGAGACTGTTACAATTTAAATAGAACATTTTTGAATATTTCTGTATCTTCTGAATTTTGACCAGCACTGAGTGATGATTTTCATCTATTACTAGAATTAAAATAACTTCTAAGAGAAAATTAGTTTGAACAGACCTTTCTATTACTCTAGTACTAAAAGAGATTGTGTTAGAAAATAGTTGTTAATTTAAAAATTATATTGCAGTTTTACAGTTTTAATTTTGAATAAAATATTTTGTTTTAACAAAAGTACTAAAGTAACTAAAGTTACTTTTGAAATAACCCTCATGTTTAAAAAAAAAAATTAAATGAAATAATAATTGTATCTTTAACAATTGACTGTGATTACTAGTGTTATAAAGAATTGTTCAGATTTAATGTAAAATAATATTTACCTACTCACTTACAAAAAAGGAATAGGAATTTGTACCTAATCCAAGTCATATTATTAATTCACAGGTCCTTAACCATTGTCACCACTACGTTTAACATGAATAATTTTAAAGCTTACCGTATTAATAAATAATACATAGTTATATATGACTTAAATAGAAACCAAATCATATTCATTCAAAATATAATTTTAAATGTATGTGTGTATATATATATATATATATATATATATATATATACTGTGTTAATGAGACTCTACTGTATTTACTATTTTCTTTCTTTCAGAACAAATTGTGTAATGTACTTTCTTCATATTATTTCCGTAATAAGATTGGCCATTTTTAACCGTTTATACAAATCAAATATATAAGTATCTATTTGATAACAATGTATACCAATAAGTTAATCATGTAAAGGTTTAATAAAAAAGAAAACGTTTGATCACGATAAAGATATTTAAAAGTCATGTTTTACCTTGCAATTGGTGAGTCAGTCGGTAACAAAATTTGAGCCCATTCCATTTGGTATACAAAAAGTATTGATATATGTATGCAAGCAATAAAACCGACAAAACGAAATAAATAGGCAAATTTATGACTTATTGGGTTATAACATGACCACCAAGTTAAAATTCCTAAAAATATTATGTAATAAAATGCACTAATAATTGATGGTACAACGACTCCAGCCAGACAAATAATAACCAAACACAGATATTTGCCTATAAATAAAAATAAATGTAAATTACAAGTACACCGAAGAATTGGATAGAAATTATGTCATTAATTATTTACCCATCGAAATAGCAACAGAAATAAAACTCGTTTGTTGCCACGTCATTCTAGATTCAGAACTAGGAATTTCCATAAACGAATTGGTGTTTTCTTCTTCTCCGTTAATTTTAATTAATATTCGTTGTACAATAGTGGATACACAAACCATTATTAGTTCTGGCAAATAGAAGTAAAATATTTCGATTAATGACAATTTTGACAACTCGATCAAACCAATGTAACGAAATGTGCGTTCTACTACACTACCTAAAATAATAATTAGTAATTTATTTCGCAAAATATTTAAACAAACATACAGTATTCGAAATTAATTATTAGAGCAATTTTATTTTGGGCAATTTGTCAAAAACCCCGCTCTGTATATATAAATGTTAGATCAATTTTTGCAACTTACAAATTGGTTCTAGAATTTGACCATATGGCTGCATTATGAGAAGTATGATTTGAAATATAAGTTGAATTAGGACCATGATCCAACTGATTAAAGTGATAATTTTTAAAAATACTCCGGGACTTCCTGACAACATATAAATTTGAATAAATAAAATTCTGTTGTAGTACAGATTTCGATAAATTTGAAAAAGGAACTTACCATTTATATTTTTTGGGGTTGGAGTTTTAATTATGGGAAGATAGAGCAAGAAAAACAAATAGATTCCAGTTAATGCATTTTGTTTCAAGCAGACACCTAAAATATAAAATGCCTCGTTAATTTTTCAGTTCGTGGGGTTGGTGAATCGCTATTAAATTTGATTGATTAACGTTACTCACATATCAATAAACTCAGCGGAAGTATCAGATGGAAAAGCAACAGGGAAATCACGAATTTCTTCATTGTTCCTGTAAAATAAGTGGACATTTCCGTTATATAATACGTTTTTGACAATCAGTAGTGGGGGGTGGAAGGGAAAGAAAATCGACTAAAAATATACGATTAAATATTATATATCGCGTTGGAACTAGGCCAAAATTTTTTTTAAAAACCCAAAAACGGACAGTAAAGAAATCCAATACGCGTTGAAGAATTCGAATGGAGAAACGGTTCAAATCAAATAATGGAACGAATTACGACGCAATATTACGTACGGATAAATTGGAAATAAATAAAAAAAAAACGTTCGATACGTTAATTATTTTTACGCGCACGCGTTATACGATTGGGTAACGTTGGCCGCGAGGGAGTCGAACGGCATTTACCGACGAATACGATGGTTTTTTTTTTTTACATAAACGCCATTTTCAAAATTCGTTCGCACCCCGCCGTTACTACCGACCTGTTAAAAAAGATCACCGCGTGTGTGTATGTGCGCGCGCGCGCAGATTACGCGATCGGGTAGATCTAAATCGTACGAAGAACGTCCATCGCCGTCGTCATCCTTCGACCGGTTCAATTAACATAAAAGCGAACGTAACGTTTGTTCGCGTACCGTCGTCGAGTTATAGATTTTTAATTATACAAAGTTCACCGACAGGGTGAACGCAAAGTGCGCGTCGCGTACCGATTACGACTGCGTTATCAAACCCAACGACGTATTGCGTTACCGACGCGCGATAAGGTAACCACCACCGGCACCGCCATTCCCCTCCGCCGACGAATAGTTTTCGTCTATGCCGGCGCCACACGCGTGGACTGTTCTTCGTACCGATAACGACCATTTTTTTTTGTTGTATATATACCGCGGCCCCGTTTGTGTTGGTCGGTGATTTTCGCGCTTTAAATTTTGTTCCGTCGCCGCGGTACGATTATTTTTCGTAAAAAATCACCCGGTAGCGCCAATGCTCCCGACCCGACCGTGTGCGATAGTCGTTTCTGGTACGATTGCGAATACCGTGCCGCCGTCGAGATAACGATAACGCGTATCATGGCCAAAATAACAATTCGCCAGGAACGAACGACAATGGTCTGAGTTACGTGACCGAGGGACTGGTGTGTTTACCATTTTCGTCGGACCGTCCCTGTCATTCTATTACAATATGGATCCTTTCGAAAACTTGCGTATTTCGAACGACTGGCGACAGTTATTCGATATAAAGGAACGACAGCCGTGTCGTAAATGTTCAAAGTCTAGGAAATATTTTTGTTACACGTGTTACACCTTGAACTCCAATCTAGAAAATAAAATCCCTTTTCTTAAGGTTAGTATTAACTCGGAACGGACACTATTTACCGACCGCTTACGCAACCTGATAACGTAATGCGTATTTTGTTATCGATATTTTTCATTAGTTGCCGTTCAAAATTGACATCATTAAACACAATCGGGAAATTGCAGGGAAAAGTACGGCCGTTCATGCTGCCCTGTTAGCGCCGGAAGATGTTACTATTTACATTTATCCCGATATACCAAAATACACTGAGGACGACAAGGTTGGTCTTTAAATTATATGTCGCCACTTATCGTCGATCGATTATATAATAAATTACGATTCTTGTCTAGTTTTATAAAATCAGAAATCACGTTTTGGCCGTACAATTTTGCTGCAACGTTGACAGTTTTGAATTTTGAAGTTTTAGAATTTGTTCAATTTATATTAGAAATGCTTTTCTTTTGGAGAAAAAACAAGTATTTTTATTGAAATTAAAAAAAATATATATATACTTATCAAATATTTTATTAATGATTTAGAAAACATACATTTTGATTAATAGAAATATCGTTAATTCTAAATTCAATGTCTTGATCAAGTATAAATATTGAATATAAAAGTACAATATTGATATTTAAGGAGAATAATTAGCCCAATATAGTATGTCGACACACGTATTATAAACCTACTATCATTGCAATTTTGAATAAATCAAATGTTAAGACTATGGTTGCAAATAATTTCTAAAAAATTATACGTTTATATATTTATACAAAAAACTACACGTTTATGTTTTTATCCAAAAAACTTGTTTCGCTTTAAAGGCTAAAATGAAATAGTTAAAATTAAAACTTAATTTAAAATTATGATAGCGTGTCTGTATGATTTAACATTAACAGCACTTTTTTACTCCTTAATTCTATTTTTGTCATTCATTCATTATATATAAATTTCATTAGTTTTAGCTAAAATAAAAATATCGTCGATTTAAATTTTTTTTTTTTATATAATTTCAGGTCATTCTTATATATCCTGGAAAATTGGCTTCTACATTAGAAGAATTTTTTGATTCCAAAAAAAAGTATGTAAATTTTAAAGTTTGATACATATACATTATTTCTGTGTAGTATATATTGTTTAGTGTCCGAGAACATTTTGACACTGACGATCGGTAATAATTATAATTGAATTCGTATAACGTTTCAACAGGCAAATATACGACGAAACAAGAAAATTGAACAGATTTTTCACACACGCGTTGTTTATTGACAGCACTTGGAATCAAAGTAACGGAATTTTAAAAAATCCTATGATATCGAGTAAGATATTTTATTTAATTGATATTTTTATTGACGTAAAATACGAATAATTTTTTTTATATATTTAGAGTATCCGTGTGTGAAATTAAAATTAAGGCTATCTCAATTTTGGAGACATCAAAAAGGCAGTCCCAGATGGTTCTTGGCAACTATTGAAGCGATACATCAGTTGCTAGTTGAATACATTGAAATTGAAAATCAATCCAACGAAGAAAATTATGACAATCTATTATACTTTTTTAGGTTTATGTATGAGCAAATCCATCAGTTGTATGACTCCAATAAACTCTTATCTTATAGAAGACCAATAAATATATAAACATGGGTTCGTTGTACAATTAAATTTTTTTTCTTAATTGATACGTATCTCATCGCCATTCTCGCCTTTATCCCATCTATTTGGGATTGGCCACCTTAGTCTTAATCCTCCATTTGCCCCGATCTCCCACATCCTTGACGCACACACCAGCAATCTTCATATCCTCCTCAATCGTGTTTAACCACTTCTTCTTTGGTCTTCCTCTTCCTCTTCTACCTTCTACACTCAATTTCATAACTGTTCTTACTGCTTCCAAATCTTCTCTCTTCATAATATGCCCAAACCATCTAAGTCTATTCTCCCTCATTTTATCCATAATCACCGCTACTCCTATACTTCCTCTTATATATTCAAAGTTGATATGTATCTAAGACATTTAAAAAGCATTACACTCGTGTTACATTTATAGTATAAAGTTACATCACATAAAGTACAACAAATTCAAATTGTTGTTAGTTAATAATGATTCTTTTTTGGATAGGTTTTAAAGAGGTGTATTTTATTCATGTTATAATCTTCTCGGTGAGTAAAATGTTTAAACGTCATTACGAAAATTTATTAAAAAAAGTTCTATAATGTAAATATGTGTCTTAGGTTTTGTTCTGACATTTCCAAACCATTGGAGATCTCATCTTTAAAGAAGTACTGTCCCGTCTAACTGCTATGACTGTAATTCCGATAATTAAAACAATATTAACAATGGAATCAGCGAAAGCTTTAATAAATTAAAAATATAAATACGATTAAAGTTGATAGTTGACGTACAAAATTATAAAACTATAAAATGGACAATTTATTGTGATGAGTGACTAGTAATTTAGCCACTGATCATTTACAACAACTTATATGTGTCTAATTTATTCATCGTTAAATAAAGCTTACTTTTGTAACTTTTCTGCGGATATTTTTCGCAGCTAAACGGCGTTCTTTTTTATAATCGTCAAACATTGGTTATATAAAATCTGTATAGCAGTACTACAATGACTTGTGTAGATAACGAAATATAAAATAACGTATATTCACGAGCACAATGTGCCCTAGAAATTATTTGTTTATTGGTACTATTGAAAAATAACGATTTTAAACGCATTTTTCGTTTTTGAGAAAAAATTCGAAACATTGTGATAATTATCAATGAAGTAATATGATTACGGTTTAACAATCATTGGCGAATGCGTGCACTAAATATTTACGGATAATTGTAATTTATATATATCGGTCGAATTAAGGTAGAATAACCAGATATCCAGTGTCCTAGTAGTACTTTGGACATAAAATAATTTAGGCAATCGTCTAGGGAATAATTACGAACGCCTTCGATTATTCGCTGTCGCTTGATTTGATTTTTGAACTCTGAATGTCGTAGACGTACCTATTGTGTATGAAATACGTAGGAGGTAAATTTATAAAGTTTACGAGCAGCGTACGAACTTTCGAAAAATATTGATATCTCATATTTCGAGATAACGTGTTCCGCTTTCTCGTACGGATACGATCGCGATAATATTTTAAAAGTCCAATCGGAATTTTAAACACGAACGTAATTCGATTAGAAAAACGAATCGTCGTACAACTCGAACGTTTAAGCCAACCATCTACGTAGGTGAAATGAAACGATCATTCACACGGGCCGGGTCGTTTTGTTAAATTATTATTGGAATAAACGAGCGAACGCCCGATGGTCACGTCGGGTCCAGCTACATATATATATATATATACACGTATGTATGTATTGTTAAATCGACTGTAAGATAAGAAGGTGACGTGGAATTTTACGCTATCTTTTTCTCCCCTTTATTCGCGCGGTATAGTAGAATGATGGAAACGTACCCGGAATATTGTATTATAATAACGCGCGCTGTTAACGTATAAATCATCGTGTTAGCGCGGGTACGCGTTGTCCGACGTGTGAAATGAGGTGAAGTTGTGCCGCGACGAGATTCAAGAAGTCCGAATCGTCCGTACATTTCCACCCGAAAAACGAATTTCGTTTATCCGACGAAAACAACCGCCCGTTTTATTGTTCCGACGTCGCGTGTTTTCGTTCTCAAAAAGTCCGGTGCCGGCAATTTGTAACCCCGCGCGCGTATTTTCCGTTTCAACCGCGTAAACGTAGTCGATCCCGTGCCCGACCGGTATTCGCTCTAATCGACGCCGGAACATCGTCGTCGCTTCCGTTCTTCACCATGGAACGTCCGGATACTCGCGTCGTCGGTGATACGTTTTCGTAACCGAAATTGTATTCGTAAAACGAAAATACGTTTTCGTTTCTATCGTTCAACAACACGAATCGCGTGTAAAACAATATCTACGTGGTCGTTATTTACCGTAACCGGTTTACGATCTGTTTTCCTGTCGGTATCTGGACCGTGCGTAATTCCGTAAATATTCACGCGGCCGTATGCACAGACGCAAACGAACGTGTTGGGCCCGATGTTCCGACGTTTACGGTTTTTTTTTTCGTCGCATTCACGTCAGTCGGCTTTTACGCCGTGATAAGTTTCCCTCAAAATACGAATATATCTCGTTTACTCCACACCCGCGTTAATTCGTTCCGCGCGCGAACAACCCTTTTCGTTCCGTTCGTACGATAATTGTACCAAAGTGCTCGGGCGCCGCCGCCGAGTCCCCCGGCGGCGACGTTGGCCCGACCGCCCACTTTAGCCGGGCGCGCTCACTACTTTCCCGAATGTGGAGCGCCGGGACGCCGTCAAGTTTTAATACCACCCGGTACAGTAGCGTCGGTTTTTTTTGTTTTTATTATTCGTCGACGGGCGCGCGTGTCGTCGGGGCGTGATTTTCGCGGTAGCTATATATATATATAGTACGCCGCGGCAACCTCTCCGCCGTCCGTTCGGCCACGGGCGCGTGACGGGGACAGAGGACGCGTGTGTACGGGCGACGCTCGGGAGTGGAAAACGTTTAATGAAATTGTCAGGGGTGGTCGACTGCAGCGTACGACGATGAGCCAATTGCCCCCACCCCCCTTTTCCACACATACACACACACGCGCGACATATACCGACGCACGTGCACGTCAACGACGTACCGGCACTCCCGACCGCCATCAACCCCACCACACTTATTCGCCCACGACCGACGTCCGGGCTTAATCCCTCTAACGCGCCCCTGATCCCTGATCGCCGTACGTCCCCGTCGATCGTTATACCGCCCACCACCGCCGCAGCCACCGTCGCGTTAACGAGTAACAACGCTCGGCCGAGCGCCGCGACTATAGGTTGTTTTTGGCCCGTGTGGCAACGCCGTCCTTTACGGTGCCTCGTCCCCTCGAATTACGTTGATGTGTACTTGTACACGACTGACGACGTAAGGCTGATCACGCGCGCTACAAGAGTAACAATACCGTGGTTAGACGGCTTAAACGGTTATTATTTTCACGCGTCCCCTCCCCTCCCCCTCGTCATCCCTTATAAGCGCTATCTATGGATTTCGTCAGTCGTAAATGTTTCGCCTTCGTTCAGGGAGATCGTAATTGTAGAAGTTGAACTAGGACCTTATGGCGTGTGTGTGTGTGTGGGGAGCAGGCGGTTGAAGTTTTAAAAACGACGACCACAAAGAGGTCTCTCGTGCAAAGACAATAGAAGGGGAACTTCGCGAAAACAAATAAGACACGCCTAAACTAATCTAAACACTCCCTCTCGAACAATTTCGTGGGAAACCGTAATTTCCGTGTACGTATATATAACATACGGATGAAACATATACATCGCGTCACCTAATAAATAGCGCTATATATTTGACGAACACGAGCGATAATAACGATAATTCGGATATACGCGTGTTTTAACGTCGTTCGTTTTACTCCTTTTCCGAATTATCGGCAAACCCCTCGGTTTTCTCTCTCGTACAATTAACGCGCCCCGTAAAATGCGAATACATTTTGGTTTTTTCTTCGCGCGGAAATAAAAAAAAAATTATAATAACGACGCGTCTGGACCCCGAACGTTCGAACGCACGCCCCTGTCATTCCCCCGACCACTCGTAGTTACGTTGCCTATCATTATAACGTACCCAAAAAGGGTCGCGCGCGATTTCCGTCGTCCGACGTTTTATCGAACACTTTACACTTCATTAGACGCGCGCGCGCACTGTCGCACCGTTCGTGCCCTATTCCGTCATGTACGCGGACGTACGTGCACACATATATATATATATATATAATTACGCGCGAGTACGCGTACAATAACCGCGTAATTAATAGGAATATTTTCTGTCCATTTGGTTCGCGCGTGTGACACGTCGCCGTCATCGTCCGTTACCCGTGAGAAATTCGCGCCCGTTATATTTCATGTCGTGTACGAACGTGCGAACTTTTACGATACGTCGCCCCACTCGTTGCTATTATTTTATTTATAAAATATCGATCGACCAAAAACCGCGTATTTCCGAAAATTCGATTTGTAATAATAGTGTGTGTGTGTGTTTCAAGGGGTGGGATTTAAACAACCATAACGTGAAGGTTATTAAAAATCAGTTTCACACATTTTTGATTTCACCGCTTTTAAAAGCAAAACGTTATGACGTTTAGATTTCGAAGAAAATTAATTCGACTCGCTACTCGAGTCATATTGATCGATGAAACGAAATAGTTATTGATTACGGTTTATTATTTATCTTTTTCTACATTCGTTTTAAAATCCAAATACCGCGTGATAACGTTTAACCGGATTATCATACCGAATTAAGATTAGGAACTATATATATATATAAAGTTGTTGTGTACGTACCTTCTTAGATAAATATTTTAGCTGGTCCACTCCTTGAACGTTTCGCTAGTTTTTAGTTCAGATCAAATAAATACAAACGCGAATTTTCTACGTTAAAAATAATATTTTATTTTACGTATATATTCAACAAGAACATTTTACGTTTAAATATAATTCGAAATATCTTCGATATTGATAATACTTCTAACTTAAATAAGTCGATATTATTTATTTAGTAAATACACGTATATATATTGTCCTTCGGTTTAAACTAAAAGAATGTCGGCACCCGATGATTTCTTTTTTATAGGCATTTGCTGACTACTGATTCAATTACGTATAAGCAAATTGAAGGTCGATTTGACTATATCGTTCAATATGTTATTGGATTTATTCAGAATTTCAATTCTAACTATTGATATGTAAATAAGCATAAATAACGGAATTACTGGATGGAAAAAATCGACTTCCTGTTCGAAAACAAAAAATAGAGCGTAGTATCCCTAATGCCAATTGTGTAGGGTGACATAATGTCCCCTCAATTCTCATATCGAATGTGTGTGTGCGCGCGCGCGCGTATTTTTTTCTTTTCGAATGGTTATGATGTTGACATTTTGATTCATAATATTATGTATTACCGATGATAAATAGTTTATACGCGTTGAGCCGTTTTCTTTGAAATAAATTATCGATTTCGGTACGATTAAGACAGAAATGGCTATAGGAAAACGGATCGCGTTAATAAGTATATTAATTAGCGTCGACGGTATGTTTCCCTTCTATAATATTTTAATAGGAAACTGGTCTAGACAAAATTAATTTTACGTTAACGACAAAAAGAACGATTATTTAAACCCCCGTACACTTATTTGATATAAACGTTAAAAAAATTTCCCGGTGTATATAGGAAGGTTTGAAAAAATTCGAACCGGCACCGACTGCGGTACTTTTTGCGATATAATAAATTATACACGGTAGAATTGCTTGGCGAATACACGTTGATTTTCAGTATTTTTTTTTTTATTTTTTCTAATGCCAAAGGGCGAAAGGGAGAGAGCACCACTTGGACCGGAAAAGAGGGTACACGGAGTATGGAGTAGTTATGAGTTCGTTTTAATATTGCATTCCATTGTACGGAGGGGAATTTTATTGACCGTACAAACGAAAAGCTCGTATTTTCAGAGTGGCTTGTAAATTGATATTTCATTTTAGGCCAAGTTTACACAGTGTGCGCCGCTGATATATAATACGCGACGTATATAATATATTCTTAGTCGCTTATTGTACGTATATTCCGTAAATATACACGACAGTCCGAAATATTACGACGTACGGGGGGGGTTTTTTTTTATAAATAACTTATCGATCGATTATTGTTTAGTAACTTACACGATCGTGCATATCAACGCGCTTAAATATTTAGTTTAAAAAGCGATACATAAAGTTGATATCCAAAAACGAAAATAAGTATACGAAATTAATTAGTTACTGGAATAACGTGTGTTATATCGTTTGTCGTCGTTTAATAAGAACGTCCGTCGGACTCGACGAAAATGCTTTCTAACCTTTTCTCCTACGGATCTCACGTGGATTGTCAATAGGAAACTTCAAATTATATTAACGCCAAACAACTACACACACATACATATATATATATATATATATAATGTTTGATCGCTCGTTATTATACAGAAACGTGTGCGCGCGTCGTGTGGTGTTGATGCGCGTAACCCTCCCCTCCCACCACCACCACACCATACGGATTAAAATACTTCTGACGGCCGGGAAATTAAATATTTGGATACGACAGACACTTGAGAGTCCCGAACAGTCTGCGCGCACAAACAGGCGCGTGCGTCAGACAAATAGGGGACACAAATTGCGGTAAACAATCCAAAATGGTATAAATAAAAGGACTGTACGTGGAACACGATGCTTTAAACGCCGCGGTCGGATTGAAACGTCCGGGCGACACGACGCGCGAGCTGGGGTCGTCCACTAATATTTCGTCAGAAAACCGAGACACTAATGTATAATATTCGGCGGAAAAACATTAACGGGACCATATAAAAATCTAAAATTACAACGTTTTCCCGCGATATTCGTGCGTCGCGCGAGTATTATGTTACTCTGTACCGTACACACACACACATACATATATATATGTATACACCGTATGTATACACACACACACACACACACATATATTGACCCTTTCGGTGATCAACAGAAACGCGGGGTTTAACTTTATGCCGTGTGATGTGTGCGCGTGTATTATGTGACGTATCATAATGTGAACGAGATCGAATGTGGAACGGCGGCGTTCTACGAAATGTGTGCGGTGTATCGATACGAGGAAAACACGCCCGGTGAAAATGAACTTGGGTTACCTACGTTAGAGTAACGTCGGCGTTGGACAATCGAGGCGTAAATATCGAATACGAGCTTCGGAGTCGTACGCCGCGTAAGAGTAATAATATTCGGCGCGTTGTTCGAAAGTTAGCTCGTTCCTTTCATTGGATTTTCGATTCGATAAACAATTCGCGTACGTTTATTTAAGCATTAACTTTGGAAAATAAAGATTAATTACCGAACGGCGATAACGGTTAAATTTAACGAGAACGCGGGAAATATCCTCGGCGATAAATTGCTTACTAAAAACGAGTAATTCTGCGTGTAACTTATTCGATACGGATTAGTTGAACAGACGCGTTCCCATCAAAAGCCAAGGGAACGAAATAGACGTACGTAAACTGTCTAGAAGTAATCGTCCCTCCAGCGATTTCGTTTAATACCCTTAGACGTAGACGAGCGTGTACGTACACCAGAAATCGAACGCCGCGTTCGGACAAAATTGAACCGATTGATTCGTCAAATTTGATTTCGAGCCCTAAACTCGTGAACGGCCCACCGGTTAAATCGGTTAAACGAAATGTTACGGAAAACGTAGAAGCCGCGGCGAGGAGTCGGCCGAAAAGTAACGTAATAATAACGCGACGAGGCGAACGGATTGGTGGTTGGGTGGTAGGAACCTATCGTTTTCGGATCGATCGAATGAAATCCGTCCGCGTGTTTTTACACTGATAATGCCCGTGCACCGAGAACGTTAAACCGCCGTTATCTGACGTTTTCTGACGTTTTTTAATCGGATTATACGGGGGGGTGGGGGTGGGGGAAATTAAATAATAAAAAAATACCGCCCCTACCCTTTTCGTCCACCCGCTCAGACACCAGTAATATTATCAGTTAATAGTATGCAAAACATTCGGGCCGGAATCGGTCCCCGGTGATATAATATACGCGCGTATATATAAACGTACAAAAGGGTGCACGGTCCGGCGGCGCGGTGGCGGCGGCGGCGTTAACGGTTATTAAATTCGAAACCAAACACGACGGCGGCAGGGACGACAACGACAACGACGACGACGACTGCCGTGATAATATAATCTATACGCGGGACCGTACGAAATATACGCAAAACAAACGCGCGGGGGAAAATGAGCGAACGAGAGAGAGAGAGAGAGACACGGTCGTCGTCGTCGTCGTCGTCGGGGGATTATATTATTATTATTATTATAATCGTAATGAAATCACTACGGACGAACGGCAATATGGTTTCTGGAATTGATGGACTTTGCGCGCGATACACGGGTATTAAAAAACGAAAAAAAAAACCCGAAGAGGGGTGTGTGTGTGCGAGTCGCCGCAACTATAATATTCGTATATATATATACGCGCCCGAGGAAGGTTCGAAACGAGAATATAAAAGGGTGGTGGTCGTCGTTCGGGTGTTATGCCAACATAATATTTTCCCCATAGGCGGCGGCGGCGTCGGCGGCGGTGTACGACGACTTACACGCGTACTTTTATTCGAAACGACGGTCGGAGGGTGGATGGGTACTTTAAAAAATAAAAAAAAAAGCTAAAAATATATATATATTTAAAACGTTCCCCTGGGCTGTACTACGACGGCTCCAACGACGTGTACACACACATATATATATAAATATGTGTGTGTGTGTCAACGAACGCCACCCCGTTTTCGATATAGCGCAAGAACGAGCGGACGGAGAGGGTTGCACGTGGCTTTTTACCCGCTGGCGGGTGACACGTATGGCCAACATTAATCTTGTATATATATATATATATATATATTACGCCCGTGTGGGTAGTAGTCGTCCGTCCGCGGTGGCTTTTGCCGCGCGCGCGCTACCGTTTTCCGCGGCCGAACCGTCGTCGTCGTCGTCGTCGTCCCTCGCGATTGTTGTTACCGCCCGTTCGCGTCTGACACACGTCGCGTCGACGGGCGGACCCAATCGGACGGACGCGTTTCCCGGCACGGCGACGAACGCTTTATGGCCACCGAGCGCCCCGGTTACGACGCGCGTACGTTTCGCACTTTCCGTTTGCCGGAGGGAGCGCGCGCGTTCCCAAATTCGGTCCGCTTCGTAAATTGTTGCGAGAAACGCGCGCCACGGCTAGACGAATTCGAAAACCGCGTCGAAAAAATATATAAACAAAAGCGACGTTCGAACGTCTCTGGTCGTCGTGGTTATTATATAACCGAAACGCGACGAAAATCTACACGCGTTACTACGGATTTTCGACATTTTATTCTTTACTACCTAAGAATTCCTATTTCTAATTCGTTAATTTTCTTCGTTTACGTGTAACACACGTATAACGCATATGTCGTGAAATTAAAATGTACGCCGAACGAAATTACAAGTCGACACGCTCGAAATTAATCCATAACTCTCCAGTTACGTTTGTAATTACTTACGGTCATTACGGTTCCCTTCGCGCGCATAGATCCTAAAATCTGCAATTGCTACTATGCGTGTGTGGGAGGTGGTTGTAGTTAGGTGTACGACTATATAATTTCGTGTTTTCTACGGCCGAATTATTGGGCCGTATATATATTTTGCACGGAATCGACGACATCGAACCGCGACGCGTTTATATTTGGGAAATGGGCGCGCGTTTGACGAATGTTCAAACGTCCGCAAAAGTAGATCGTATTTTAAATTGTCCGGTATGAGCGATCGGACCGTCGACGTTTATAAATGTTCGGTACGTTTAAATGGTCGGCGAGTTTATTTACCGCGTTGTGTAAGTCTCGTGTGTGTCGACAACGTTTTTTTTACGGCGAACGACGGACGCGAAATGAAAACCGCGGAAACGATACGTTCTCGAGTAGCCGATAGCTTTTGTAAGCGCGTTCAATCGACGGCATCGTACGTTTATACAATAGGTCGTATCTAATAACGAACATTTAAATATTCCCGTATACATTATCCGTAGCACTTACCTGATACCTACACGTAATTATATTTTGCTCGTCGTGCGGCGTTTGCGCGGAACGTACACAGATGGCGCCGTTCTGATTGAAATTCGACGACCCGAAGCCGGTACAACGCGGGGGGTTGTTTACGATACTCATCTTTTCGATATATGTTTATTTTTTTTCGTTTTGTTTTTCTTTTTTCACAAACACTGACCGAACGATAACACCTTTGTTTCGCCGATGTCGGTTTCGTTCGATTATTACGTGAAAAATATGATCGATTTACCAGCGTTATTGTATTCGCGTTAGTGTCAACAGAATATTATCGTTTTCACGAGGTTTTATTACGCGGCGTGGCGAAAATACTTCGGTAGTTCGACATTTAAATCGCGTGCAAAAAAAAACGTACGTAAATGAAAAAATGTGTTCCTATTTCGTCCGGTACACGTTTAATGGTAATTCGGTACTATCGTACTAATAATAACTAAATCGATCTTATACGAAAAAAAATTTTTAATTACCCGTACGCTTTTTTTATTCGCCATTCGCGGAAACACTCGATTTTTAAAAAAATCGTCTCCCTCGTTTCCGTCGTTGCGTGAGACCGGTTAAAGTTCGCCTTATTCAGTCGTTTCGTTCGAGTGGAAATCATATTTATTCGGTTTTTTCCCCTCCCTATTGTCTCGCGAAATAAGCTCCGTCATCGTGTCCATTTAGTTGCTACGCACAACAAATAAGCACATAAGGTCAGTACTACATGTTGTCTATTATTATTATTAAGTAACACACACACACACACACACACATAATACAATTGACCAAGTTACGAGCGTCGGTATAGTGTTTGCAAAGTTTTTTTTGCGCGTATTACGCTGAGGCTTCGTACGTCGTATCATATATATATATGCGCGTTTTCTTTTTCTGGAATCTCTTTTTTTTCCTAAGGGGGGTAATCGAACGGGAAAAAATGTGTTTTCAAAAAGAAAGAGAAATATGCTATATAGGGATTTTATATACGTATGTATATACGATATCATATCGCAGGCGCATTAGACAATGAAGGAACACCCCCGGTCGCGGCGCTGAGTCGTCGGAGGGACGTGCGGTCGCAGGGGGAGGGGTCTGTTGCAATGGCCGGAAATTCAAGTTCCGCGAGCGGTGGTGGCGGGGAGGGGTCGGCTCCGGTGCTGCCAAGGGCTACATCCGTTTCCGGCTCACCCGCATTCGGGACGGACTTGAACGGACGCGTGAGGGAAACGGGTCGCGGTAGTGGTGGCGGTGAGGACGTATTCGTGGCGAGGTTGAAGTAACGGGCGGAGGAGGAGAAAAAGACCGTCATTAGACCGAGAGAGCCGAGTAAAAGAGAAAGCGAAAAAAAAATGAAAAAAAAAAGAGAGAGAGAATTTTCCAGTAACTCAACAGGGTGGTATATTGACGTTTCTTATATATTTTCATTTTGGTTCGTATTCGCTGATTTAAAATATACGTATGCATGTGTGTGTGTACGCCTAAGTATAACGAACTCGGATAAGAGCCCTTAAAATATGTAGTCATCTGGAAAAAAAATTCGTACATGGTATATTCTACACACACACACACACACACACACACACATACGCACATACATATTATCGAACCGCGTTCGTGAAAAATCCACGTTATAATTAATAAGTTTTAAAAACAAACTCGTGTTTGTAAACAGTCACTATTAATTTTCCTTTGTTTTCTCTGTTCACGGAGTATTTCAAAACGCGTGTCAGAGAAACCGTGGTACCTATTTGTACTTTATATTATTATTCGAGCGTAAAAATTAAATATATATATATATATATATATATATATATATATTAAACAACGTAGCGGGGGTTATTTTTTTTTTCGTCTACGTGAAATCGTTTCGACGAGAAATACGATCGTCTTGTATTGTTCGGTCGCTATATTCGCTTCGAATAATCTACTTGCTCCAAATCTTCGGAAAGCTGAAAAATAATAATAAAATAAAGTAAAAAAAAAAAATCCCACCGCGTATAATCCCTCCTTTTCTTGTGCGCCGCAACGCACCGATGGAGAACCCTCGTATAAAGTCGGCGCGACCTTCAATCTGTCGGGGGCTCATAAAGGGCTTGTGAACTAACACGGTGGAGGGTACGGGGCGTACGGGGTATTATGAGACGGCGTGTTTGTGTGTATATATATATATATATATATATATACACGTCTCTGATACCATTTCGAACGTTTCGAAATCCGGCTCAGACACGCGTACCGTGGCGCGCGAATTACGTTCGTCAAAATATATTATTTATAAGGTAGGAAATAACGAGTAATTGATTCGCGACGAATATACGTTTAAATATTACGTATACGTTGCGGTCGTTTAATCGAAAATATTTTATTCCTTTTCGCGTCCACTCGTCAACCGAAACCCGATGAAATATATATATATATGTTTATGTGCCGTAGCCGGATAGTATTTTATACAAAACTCGAGCGGGACGAACACCGTACGGTGGCGCCGTCTCGTTTTTTTTTCCCCGAATCCGGGTATTTTACGGTTAATACGATTCATACGCGTTTATCAACCGACCCTGCGCGGAGGTTACAATATCGCGCGGGTCTACGATTCCTAATCGACGTCGTAATTGACTCTATACGCGCGAATAAAACCGAATTGTATCTTCGCCGTCGTCGGAATTAAATTCGACGTTTGTGGAACACGCCAATTGCCCAAATTTCGATCGTCAATAATCGCGGCGGAATTCAATCCGTAACGAGAATATCGAGTTTCCGTAGTGTACGCTCCAAGTCCGTCGTACGTTCAGTTGAAAGTTTATTCTCGTTACACCACGTCTACATAGTAAACGAATAATAATATATGTATATATATAAACGTTTACGCTTGTAACAGCTAACGAGCGAACTTTACATATATTCGTAATAAGTTCCGGATAATCGTGCGTACTAATATCGCTTTTACGAATCGGTTCGAACGCGGAATTCGTATCGAAAACGATCGCGTTTCGTCACGTTTGCGCGAGAATAGCGCGTAATTCTACGAAGTCGATATGGTCGCAATACCTGTAGGTGGATGTGGGGGGGGGCTGACGTACCCGCGTAATAAGTATGCGTATAACGTGTGCGCACTCCGTACGGAATACACGCGTGAAAAGTGAACGGTTGCACCGATTGTGGTTATTTCGAAATTCGCGCGGCGAAAAACAAGAGCGTTTACGCGGCGCGCATTTTGTCGGCGAACTCGGCCGAAATTAACTAGCCGGCGATTTTAGGCGCGTGCTCGGGCCATTATTGGTTTCGGTTTCGTCGACGAGTGTCCCGGGACCGGACTGGGGAATTCTCGGTCCGTCGGACGCCGTAAAAAAAAAATCGGCGCCTCTCTCTCCGGAACGGAATCTCCCCGGATCGATCGAACCGATAAATCGAATTAAAAATAAAAAAAAAAACGACGACGACGATCTTCCGAATTAAGCGCGGACTTTTTACGAAAAACCGTCGCCGCCGCGCCATCCTAAACCAAATACGATTGTTGGTCCGACAATGCCGCGCTTACTCGTTTATTATTTAGTAGCCTCGGTAGATTTAGCTACCGATCGGTTCCCACACCGCGTGCTGTACGCGATCGCCGTTCACTCCGACTATGTACGTATAAATGGCAAACGTGTAACACTCGTTTGTACGACGCGTAATCAACGTGTTTCGGACACCGGAAATTATTGGTCCGTAATTATTGCGCCGCGGCGATTTTCCATACCTGCCGCGCGCGCGCCCCCGTTCGATACGCCGACGGCCCGGGCGCCTATAAGGCGAGTACAGTGAATCGTTGAGAGTATCGCTAGAGTACGCCGGAAATTATCTCGTAATATCGTCGTCGTATTAACGCGGGCAGGTACGTAGCGCGCACGCGCGTATTATGTGTTCCGGGAGTGTATATAGCTCGTGTACGCACCGTACGAAATTAGTCTACTTTGGGGGAAAACGTCTCTATTCAAACGAGTGTATCGCTTTATCAATGGACACGAACAAAATACATTTCATATTTAATACGAATATAAGCAAAGGAGGGACCTTTTGTACGTGTGGTCTTTTGTCTGTGTGTGTGTATATAGATTCACTTGTTTACTTTTTTTGTTCGTTATTGTTGTGTTAAGTATTATGACTTACGATGTTTCGTATACATATATATACATACATACATACATACGTGTGTATGTGTGTGTGTAACACACGTTCGTTCGATCATTTAAATTTAATTTACACGGGTGCACAACGAAAACCGCTAGAGGGTGATACTTGCCCTACTTTATTATTTCTAAAAAAAATTCGCGGCCGACCGATTACGTTTTCTATAGCGCGCCGTACGTTGCGCGATATACGTTCGATAAACCGCGTGTTCTTACTTCGGCGAACGTATATTTTATTTACGACCGAAACTAGGCCAAGGGACGAACAAATATATACTCGAAAACAAACGTATCGATTACGATTGAAATTAGGCGCGTGAATGGTTTTTTCTCGGCGCGCCGACGTTTCTTCTCGTCTCCGAACACGCGCGTTAAATTCGACCCGTTTCGCCGACGTCTCTCCAACCATCCTCGAGTTAATTGAAAACGCAACAAAAACACGTAACGCGTACAATACGATACGAGACAATGGCCGCGCGTATTTACGGCACTCAGCCACCACTAACCGGTACGGAGTGGCACGAAGGCCGCCGCGCGCGAATCATTAAACGGTAACCGGAGCGAAAATCAATTTCGACGTCGATCGAACGGATTTCTGGGGGGGGGGGGGGAAATTGAACGCTCGGAAATTACGGAAACGTATTTTTGTATCCCGAACGCGATTCGTATAATTTATATAACCGTGTAATATATACGTTTCCCGTTTAGGGTATTATTATTATCGCGTTATTACGGTGTATTGTTTTACGATGGCTGCCACCGCGCGCGCAAACTGCGTTCGTATAGGACAGCCGCCATTGACGACGGTGATGATTCCCCACCCTTCACGAGCGGGGGCTTTGCTCGTGCCGCGCCACCGGGCGCGACCTGTTTACCGAGCGCTATTTACTCGCCCGTTAAAACGTTATAACGGAAATAAATATTTCTCGCGAAAATTACGAAGGAAATACGTCGGGTGATTTGTGTGTGTGTGTGCGCGCGCGCTCGTGTGTTTTGTCATCGTGGTTGAAATAATGCCAAAAAACGATTCGTTAAAAAACCATTACCTTCGCAGCGTACGTATAACGCGCGGTGTTGGTAATTTTTTGGCGTTTCCGGTATATACTAATCGGCCGAGTCGCGACTAAAATTACGAATAAATATCTTTCGGTTCGTAAACCGGTTCAGTTTGAACACAATACGTTGTCATTTAGTTTACAGACGGGACGGTAACCGTCCGTTTTAATCGTCCACCCTGTAAATAATATAATATTATTCGGCGATACGCCCAATAGATTGTTATTTGTTTGTTTATTAGTTAGGACTTACGGTCCAGCTCGTCAACGCGCGTAATTTATTACCGTTTTCCGGTGATAGTAAATATATTCGATAGAAACGCGTCCCACTAATCATTTCGTTCGAGTACGTTGAGAATCGCAAGCCAATGTCGAGGAACACGCGACGTAATAACGGCCGGTTAGTCGGACGTCGGAAATTTCGCGTTTGCGGAACAATTATTTGAACGAAATCCCGGCTGCGGCGGTAATTACGTACGCGCCGGATTTGCGGCCAGCCCGCGAATTTATTAATAAATAACGCGGCCGATTCGACAACAGACGGACGGACGATATTTTATGGGTATTGTTCGACGGCGGAAAAAAACCGCCGCCCAGTGACCGTAGTCGAGAATTTCGAGGTACGAACCCGGTTTTTTTTTTTTTTTTTTTTTTTTTTTTTTTGTTTTTTTTTTTT
>JAIPRN010003308.1:0-22379 GCA_025469175.1 Geopemphigus sp. TES_GeoC_2020 | reverse complement strand
GCTCGGACATATATATATATATATATATATATATATATATATCCTACTGACTATGTATGTATAAATATACATGTATAGATGTGCCGCGCTGCGTGTGCATATGCAGGGGACGAGTCAGTATATAGGTATATACGAGCCACGGCGTCAGCATATAATTACCATGCTATCTGTTTTGGTGCTATCTATACATTGTGTATGTATATTTAAGGTATTCTTATATTATCCGTATGGACCACATAATCAAAACAACGTAATAATTAGTATTTTATTCGTTTATCCATCAGAGAAAAACAGATAGCGAAATAAGAAAATTATTACAATTTTTCAGAATCGATTCCGAAATAATTTCACGGCAACATAACCTTAAGAAAAAAAAATGAAAAACGCGATATCTCTGAGAGAAAGCAAGATAGGCTAAAAATAACAATTTTCACGGTTTTTCTATAGGGGAACGAAATCATCGAGACGCACAAATTAAGAGGTCTTAATTGACGTTAGAACATAGCCTCAATATAACTCGTTTAATGCAATATCTATAAAATTATCGTTAAAAATTGCAAAAAAATTATAGCGTAATTACGAAATTATTATAAACACGAAAAAGGGACTTCGTTCCAAACGCGTGTTACACGACACGTTCGTGTTTTTCTTTTGTGCGTTTTCTGACACGACGGTTTTCGTTACGATTTAAATAGGGAACTTAAAGCGAATTTCGTTTTACAACTGTCGCGACATATAAACGAAAACGGATGTTCGAAACGAATACGTTTCAAAGGCGAATGAAAACCCCGGATCCGTTGCGTAATGAAATATTCCCGTTCTAAATACCCTACATTTCGCGAATTCGATACGTTCCGTATCAAAATATGCGCACGGCAAATTATAATTTATCAACTAGCGAGTTAGCTCGTTATTAGGTAGCCCTTGGTGTCTATGTCTCGGATACCTCGAACGTTTAATATCGCCGTTTAAATTATCGTTAGGGCCTCCGAAGTTCGGTCACACGAATCGGCGTAGATAATTATTATTTGCTTAGGTGAATAAATATCGTCGATTTTATTAAACGCGTTGTAAACAACAACAAGTGAAAACGCCGCGGGAATTTCACGGCGACGAAAATTTCTGAAAATTATATTTCGTATCGCGAAACGAATATTAATAATATTAATAATATAATATTAATAATATTCGTATTGGGGCTCGGTCCGTAACTTTCGTACATCGGATTCGGTAGGTGGATAAAACTTAAGATCGGACCGACGTGATATATCGAATGGCCGGTCTGCGAATATATTAACGATTACAATGGAAAATATTGATATTTGGGTGGTGAGGGGGGGTGAGGGAACGCTCGTTAAGTTCGTAACACTTTTGCGACGTCGGCATTTTCATTTACGCTTACGTTTCGGCGAACAATCGGCAGGACGATCACGACATTTATATAAAATAACGTAACGTCAGTGAACGTACGTATTATTTGCGCGATAATTGTTCGATTCTTTCGCGAAATGTTCACTGTATATAATTTCCGACGCGACGCGGTTTTAATTGACAAAACGTTTTCCGTCGCAAGCTTAGGGCGATGGATTTTCCCACGAGTGTAAAACACGATATTCCCTATTTCGCTCCTCGTACAAAAACTTTACACGGATTAGGTGATGTATTCGTCGTAGTCCCCGCTTAACATACTTTCATTACTAGCGAAATGTCAAAAAAACGCTTATACCTTTTAACGTATTCAATATAAATCGAAATCGAACAATGTATATACTAGCGTACGTCGTAAACTTTTCTCTTTGGACTTTATTTAAAAAGAAAAACGTCCGAATTTCAAGCGTGAAAATAACGTACGAGGAATCGAATTTTAATGAGACGCGACGGAGCAGCGCTGGAGCGGTTCAAAGTTTTGGCGACAAATTTCGTACATTTTCGGTACGTATAAGCGACGTAATCGTCAAACGCCAAACGCGTTTGTTTATTTTTAATCGCTACTTCAATTACGTAAAATTAACGACGTAAATACGAAGTTTTGTTTCTCTTTCGGTTTAACCGACAGCGGGTAGGGAATGTGCAATTATCGCCTCCTCCAGAAATGCTGCAGTTTACACGATGTTGGTATAGTAAAATTTGTACTTAAGGATTCGTCTGAACTCGGCGCGCCTAACACAACGCTACTGAAATTACGAAAGCGTTTTAGTTCTGTTTATCGAACCGCTCTCGGAAATCGTTCGTTATTCCGTTCGGCGCGTGAACACGAATAAATTGGAAGTTATCCGACACGTGTAGCCGTCGACGCGAGGAGCGCGCATTTCGAACGAACGCCGTAATGATCGTAATTAGCGTCCGTAACTGGAACGCGCCGAAAAGCACGCGGTGTGGATCGAGCGAAACGTTCCACGCACCGGTTCGCTATTTGCTGCCCGTCAGTTTTCCGACGAAGTACGGCGGTACGTCTTTTTTTTTGAGAGACGCAACACCTCGACCAATCGCTGGTCGTTTTATTCGTGACGCGACCGGCTATTGAGTCGTCACTCGGAATACACGATCGAATTCTGTCGAACTTCGCGGCCGTGTATCCACGACGAACAATATAAATAATATACACGCGCGTTTCCCGTTGGCTAGGTACACGTAAGGGCAAATGAACGCAGACCGATTACAGATACCGATACATTCGCCGTACTCGAAAACACCCCGTAAGTAAACGAAATTTCCGGAGAAATCAATCGAGCGATACCATTAGTGGACAAAATATCGGGACGGGCGTGCGCAAAAAGGGAAATTATATAGACGCGACGGACCGACACCGCGGTCGTTTCGCGTAATAATCGTTCACAATTAGGCAATTTCGGCGCATCCGTCGTGTACCCGTACACACGCGGTAATAAGAAATAGCGCGGTGGCGGCATTTTCGCCAGACTGAATAATCGCCGCGTTCGTTATAGTCCGGCGACGTACAGTAACCGCGATTTGACATTGTACGCACGTTTCATTTTACGTACGTGTCTCCGCGCTCAAGTCGGCGTCATAATTTCAAATCGAACGATGCACGGATTTTATACGACGCGATTACTTTCGGTACTGCGCGGGAATTTTCGTATACTTTAACGGCGGTTCGATATATCGAATACACCGTCGGTTCCGGACGCGGCGCGCGTAACCATACAACGGCGACGAGTCGCGGAGTAAAAGTCGATTTCTCGTCACGCCCTCCTCGCCCTTCAACTATCCCGCTGGCCATTTCGACCCATTCACCCGGTCGACGTACTTACATTTTGCCGTCACCACGTTGTGACGGTGCCGGCGGCGAATACGAAATATCGTAGCCCTCCTTCGGTGGGACGGCGAAACGTATTATTCACAAAATTCCACGTTTTTAAAGTCGCCCGCCCAATCGTCGCGTGAAAAAACTTTGCGCGTACACGGCGTATGCTTAATCCAGCACCCAAATAAATTTCAAACGAAAATCGTCGACTAGGCTACGGCTAGTAAACCAGCGCGATTTCGTCTTGGCGACTCGTAGGATTTCGTATTTTATTTCATTATTCACGTTAAATATTTCGTATACATCATACTGGATTTCCGCGTAAACGATAATAGGCGTGTTTACGAAATCGATTTTCGCGTTTCGACGAAATCGGAAAATGTGGACATTCCGTACGCCCGGTTCGACTTTTAATATAACTTTTAATATCGTCGAACGCGATCGACAGGGGACGCGCCGAACGCTGTTCGTTACCGTTTTATTCGTAACGCGCGCTCCGATAAACTGTCCAAACGGCCGCCGAAAACAACGCTCGGGGACACGGAGTTCGATAATAAATATGGTCGGGAGGGGGCACGCGCACCGAAATACGCCACGGTCGTAAGTGCCGTCCCGCCGATTTACGACCGTTGTTGGTTCATTTCCCGATTCGTGTTTATCGGCGGCGTCCCGGTGGCCGAGTTCGTAGGTAATCTACGACTGTACGGCCGGGCGAACGTACGTAAAGGCCGGCCGCGATTGAAACTATTTCGGGAAACGTGGCGGCGGCGGTGGCGCGTGTCGAACGCCGCACGCGGCGACGGTTGGGCGAAAGGACTCGAGAACCCGACGGCGTGCGCGCGCACACACCTACGTAAGTATATTACGCACGCGCGTTATACGCCGCCGACGCGCCAGTGTGTGTGTGTGTGTTATTCGCGAAGACGGGCGGGGCCCGGTCGACTGTGGGGTACGAATTTGGGTGAGAAAATCGATCGGGGCTGCCCGGTGAAGCTGCTACGTTCGTCGGACGGACGGACAGTCGGATGGTGGCGAGCGGGGCGCGACGGTACCGTCGGCGAAGCGCACGAGGTCGATCTGCAGCCGATGCAAGGTTGCCGCGAGCGGAGTGTCGCGCTGCCACCCAAAAGCCACCGCCGCCGTCTCGTCGGCTGTTCGTCCCGACGGCGCCGAAATCCGCCCGATGACCCGCGTTTCTGACGCCGAACCGCCGCCGCCGCCGCCGCCAACCACCTCTTACACACCGTCCGTCGGCCACCCCCGCCCGCCGTTGGAACCGTCGCCGCGATATTACGGTATTGGTAATACAACCGCGACACGACAGAACATAACCGTGGTCGTGTGGACCGTGGTATGAACGTTGAGTGAGATTGGTGCGCTCCGTACGAACACGATTGAAGAAAATATATGACGAACAAGGTCGGCTAGACATTATTCGCAGAATCGAAATCGACCGAGGAAACGTACGTTTGAAATTAGTCGTACGGCACAAGAATGTTAAGACGAGGTACGTTGAACGCCGACAAAACGGCGGCCCACGTAACTTAATTATCGAAAATACTCGTCGTACTGTTTCTGTAAACGAATCGATCTGTAACTGCGTTTCAGAATACGACGCGAGTAATACATTTTAATGTCGGACGAAAGTAGTGCCCGTTATCAGAGAGTGAAAGTCGTTTACCTTTCAAATTATTCGTCACAAAGCGTTCGACTGATACCGAAACTGACGGTGGCCATTTTGAAAATATACCTAACAATTCGCCGAGTGATCGTTAATACGTCGTCGTTATTATTTGACTGTCGCGTAACGCAAAAGACGCGTGTCACGTACGTTTTTTTTTTTTTTTCGAATACAAACTATAAATATAAATCGTAGTACGTTCGTACTTCGTACGAATAATCGGCGAAATGATTCGGATCTGTAAAACCCTAACAACATTACCGTATTCACGACGCCCCGTTACCGGCCGCCCGGCGCGTGCACCAGAGACAGCGACCACATTGGCGCGCGCGTTCGAAAAATACGTTCCGTTCGGATATTATCCTCCCCGAAAACATTCGACCGCGTGTCGAATATTTAACGGACTGTACCGGCCTCCACACGCCGACTGCTGCCGGTTTAGGCACCGAAGTTCGTACGAAGAAACGCCACTGTTATACAGGGCTTAACTGCCCGAACGGATTCGACCGGCCCGGCGTGATCTCTCGTGTCATTCTGCTCGGTAGACTACCAATGTTCGCTCGATGTCCGTTTGGTTTTCAAGGATTTTACGGACAACTTTTCGTCGTCGAGAGATTACGTAAAGTACGAGACACAGTGTCTTTCGTACTTTTGGTACGGATAAGTGAACGAACATTCGCTGGTCTACTTTAGACGTTTAGGTCTCTTATAAAAATAGTTTATAAAAGGTTATACAACGGGACACATATTAGACACGTTCTACCGACATCCGCTTAACCGAATACTCTCCGGGTGAAAAACAAGAGCAATTACTAAATTACAATCGCGGTACTCGAGTCAACAGTGACGTTGGTACTTTTTTTGTCATATACTTCGCTTTAATTTATTAAACGGCCCACGCCCCGACACGTCGAATAGTTTTTAAAAGAAATTTCGCCTACGCGCATATCTACTACCGTAGAATTATTTTACGTTCGAACGTAACAATAATATCACGGCGACGGCTTGGTTCGTTATTACACGCTCTTTTCGCCTCGATAATAATTGCTCGATTTTTGAAAACCATGTCGCGTTTATATATATATATACGGTTGAAATTTTTTTTTCGTTACGACTTCGACTTTTTAGAAAACAACGTTGACATTAGGTTCGGATTTTTCTTAACAAAGGTAACTTGATATTGTTTTTCGCGAAATGTTGGATTTCGTCTACAAGCACGACGCATATTGTCGAAATCGGTGCCGCCGGTTAAACGTGTACCGTACGTAGGATACACGCGGTAAAGGCGTGGCCTGGCCTCGGGTGCCTCGCGACGAAAAAGTTGGCTTATTTCGTGTATCGCGATGAACAGGCGTTCCAATGTAACGACGCCATATCGATTCCGTGAATATTATATATACTCATAGCTCTACTCGCGACGACTACGTAATATATATTTTATCGCTCCGTCGGTGGGTCGAATTAACTTTCTACCGAATTCGTTTCCGAATCAGTTAAACTAATAGATAATATCGTTAGCCGGATAACGTCGCATAATCCGTATAAAATATTCGAGTATTCGATCACGTTCTATTACCGACGCCTAATGGCGTATTTAAGCGTACGTCCGACGGGACGAGTTGGTTTTAATTAATTAGCGAAAAGGCCGGCCGATTATTTCGCGCACGTTTAAATATTGTTTTCGTTGTACGGTTATAGGGCCCGTCGTGGAATTTCGGTCGACACGCGTACGGTAATTACGGGCGACGACGACGACATTTCTTGCTCGCCCTCTGACGGGATACGATTAAAATATTTATAATAGCTCGTTTTCCTCGCGGATTTCGGTAATCGAAACGTTAAACAATTCGCGTTTGTTACAGTTGCGGCAATCGACGAGCGAATCGCAAACTGCGAGGTAATACGCGTAAAAACCAACACCGATATTTCCCGGCGTGCCGCGTGAAAACGTATAGAGAAACGATTTCGTTGCCGAATCGGCCAGTTATTGCGAGACGACTATTGCGATATCGTAAAAAAACAATATCCGCGCGTTTTTTAATTCGTTTTTCTATTTGGTACACCGGAGAACCGTGGACGTCGAATATAATATCGGCGTACGACGATTCACGAACCGGTAAATACCGAACCGAATTATCGCCATATTCGAGTTACCGTCGATAACGAATATGTTCCGCTCTCGAAAACTGTATATATGGGACGTTACGATTGGCACCGGTTACATATGTCGGAGTGTAAGATTGACGCTTTCTAATTCGCCGTTTTGTTTCGACCGGTAAAATGAACATGGCGAATGTATAGCGTCAATTTCGTCAACGCCGATAAATCGGAAACAACGAAAATTACTTTTCGAATTGAGGCCTGTCGGTTTGGGACGTGGTTACACTTTGCGATTTATGTTTTTCGATCATTCTCGTATCGTCTGCGTAATATACGTTTTCACATTTTCAGCGGATCTACCGATAACGAATATAAATAACGATGTACGTGGCGTTCGATTTATTTCGCTACGCGACGGTTAATATAAAAATAAACTATCGAAAACTGCGTCGCGTAATAATAGTCCGAATAAGCCGGAAACGAACGTTCCGTTTCGAAAATATTCGTAAATCTGTTTTCGTCGACGAAATTTCTACCGGTCAATTTTTCTCGGACACTATTGCGTCCGAGAACGTTTATACGCTTATGTTTTTAAGAACGTGAAACGAGCGTACTTTCGTTATCGATTATTAGATGGCAATTTTCGTCTGTTAAATATAAAAAAAATATCGAATAAGTCGCCCAACTACGTTCGTGTGTCGTGTTCCGCGATTTATATCTGAATTTTATCTGAATCGTCCGAGTGCTAGAATAAAATGTAAACTTTCGAAAATAATAAGCGAATTTCGCGTTAGACGTTGCGGCTTGGCGCACACGACGTAATCGTTACACGTCCGGCCAACGACTTAATGCCGCCTGTGATATACATACGCGTTTCGAATTCGTGCCGCGGCTACAGCCGAAAATACTTTTGAACGGGCGCCGTCGAATCTCCGCGAAATCGCCGCGTTACGAAAATTGATCGGCGACCGCGCCGCCGAACTACGACGAATTTTAATTCCCGCGATTCGTCGGCGTGTTTTCGTCGCGTCACCGCGCCGCGACGGCAAAACAAAGATCCGGGGGCCTAACGAATATACTTACACGCAATAACGTCGGTGCCCGCAATTATCTTTACGTTTCGTGTAAAACATGGGCCCCCCGTTTCGAACAACGTACCGACCGAAAACCGGCAATTCGGGTTAGTAATTCGGGACATAAATTAATTACGGAACCCGAGGGAAGTTAAGGCTTCGTTCCGTAATGCCGCTAGTTAATTGTTTATTCGACCTTTATTTGAAAATCGCGTTAGTAATCGGCGACGTTGTTCCGAATAATTACGTTATATCGCGCGCGCGTTGCTCCGCAGAACGTTACGGATTTAGCGAAATTTAACGTTTTTTTTTTTTTTGTTTTACTATAATTAAGACGGTATTTCGAAACACGAATCACACAAATGGTCAATACGTTAATTTTCGTTCGAGGTTTTTGTAAAGGACTCGTTTTGTTGCGCGTTTGTTAAATTCGAGATCTGAGAGAGAGACAGATAGAAGAAAATCGACATAACAGTGTTATAATAATCGTAACAATTATATTCGCGATAACGATAAATACGAGAAAAGTGTTCACGAGCGGTTTTTATGATCGCGAAACTATATATGATAGAACGTGAATAATGCATTGGCCACGCGTGCATATACGCGCTTTGAGTTTCGACGCGCGTACAGAGCACAAACACGAAGTCGAAATGACCGCCTTAAACCGTAGTTATTCGTGGTTTGTATCATATCTAAGCGGGGGAAAATGATTTTCCCAAAACCAGTATAAAACGCTTTACGGGTGAAACTATTTACGGATTATATTTACCGTAATTCGATATAAATAACCGCGTTGCGAAATAAACCGTCATCAAGTGGCCAATTAAAGGCCGTCGCGTGAAATTTGTGGTGAAAGGAGTGAAGCGCCGGGCGAAAAAATTAATCAACTTCTATTGCCGGGCGTACAATTAAATAAACGTATTGGTAAACGGCGCGTTCGTTACGATATGAAATATCGAATCGCGAAAATAATTTTCCCGGGAAGATGGTTTGGAAACACGCGTGTGATAAAAACGGGACGCGTATAAAACGGGCTACGTGGTATGTACGAAACGTAACGTAGACGGCGGGATCCGTTGTTCTCGTAAAACGCACGCGGCGAAATTTGTACCCGAACGTTGTAGGAGGAGAGGAATGTGATACGTTTCGTTCGGCCCGTATAATAAATATTAGCCGACCGAGAAATGGCCGCGGGCGTTACAGCGACGATAATTTACGGTCGCCGTTTTTTTTTTTTTATTATTGCGTTCGACGACAGTGTAAACGCGAATCGAACGTTTGTTATTCGAAACGTATTCGCAGGTGCACGGACCACGCGTCAACTCGACACCGATGAGCGAACAATTGTAACGGGGCTAATGGGGCGAAAAAATTGGTTCGGCGAAGTTCAATAAAACGTTTTCGCCGAGCGTTTTACGCGTCAGCGTCGTATCGTTCCAAGGGATGATGATGGGTGGACTGGGGGGGAATTATCGATTTTATTTTTCGAAATCTCCTCCGTCGGACGAATATGCTCCCGAGTATTATTATCCTTTACATTCGGAAAATTCGCGTAATAACGTAATAGCGTTCTTTGCACGCCCGTTCGACGGTCGTCACGGGTTATTCGCGACGGGCGGCGCCGGTTGATTATCGTCCGTCGCGCGCGTTATATAAGGCACGAGTATATTAACGCACTCGGGACGGTCGTCGCGATTTTTTACACAAATTCGGTGGTACCCGCCAACGGTAATAATTGCCGCGGCCGGTCATATTCCGTAGAACGTCGCCTCGTCAGAGATTGTTACGTGTGTCCGGTGTTATTGTTTTTAGCGAGACGCGTGTTGCGGTAAACGTTCTTTGGGCTTAGCTTTGGACGCCTAGAACGAACGAACGCCAACCGTACTTAAAATCCGTTTCACAGCACAAGACATTCGATTACAGCGCGACCCGTGGACTAAGTTTGACGTTCCATTGTTTCCCAAATGTGCGGCAATTGAAAATCGTTTCTTTAATCGTTTAAAATAATAACGACAACATTTTTCGTTTTACGGTTTATTAAAATGTAATTTATTAAGTAAACGAAACGCGATAAGTGTACGCGTAAGTATTTATTTTGTACAATAAATCAAAATAATTTCGGTACGAACATTATTGAAAACCCCGAAGAGATTGTTCGTGGGTCGCGTTGTAATCACATATCTAGTGCTGTGAAAACGGACTGTAGCAATAAAACTTGTGACGGGTCGCCTCGTATCATTTTCTCGCGCGCGTTACGCCAACAAACAAAACGCTAGATTATCAAACGTCCCGTTAGGACATCAAGAATCGCTTCGGCAATCGGACGGTTCGTGTCGGATAAATAGCGTAACGGTAAATAATCGACTTTCGGCCGCCGTTTATATATATATAAATAATGAGATTAATCGAATATTAGCACGTATAGCTTGGAAAAATTCGTTAGAAATTCGTACGGTCCCGATAAATATATAAAAAAAAAAACGCTCGCGTTTATATAGAAACGTCGCTTAGTTTCCATTATACATCGACACAGCGCACGATCCATTGAGAAAATAGTAGACGAACTAAATAAACTAAATGGGTATTACGTCGAAACGAATTATTATAAAGTTTATATTATTGCGTAATCGTCACGTATGAATGTTACGTTAATTAACCAACGGATCATGCCCTAAACGTGAATCGAGAGTTGCGCGATCGACTCGATTATTATTATTCCAAATATTTTTCGTTAAAAAGCCGAAGGACGTTTATCTCCGTCGTACAAACCGCGTCGAGTAATACGTTAGCGAGCACTCATCCCAACCACCTAACGAAGATTTTAGGCAGTGCCCGTGTCGCTTCGCGAACGAATTACGAGCGTCACGTTATTTATGGCGTACGATATCGTTGTTTGGCTACAAAATATACGGTCCACGGCGGTAATTTAATTGTCTCGGGCCGAATCGACCGCATAATTAGTCGGATATCCGCGAACTTTATATTATTTAGGTACCCGCGTTACGTGGGACGAAAATCAATTTAATAACGGTAAACGGTCGCTTTATTTATGCGACAGTTTTCTCGTATATTCCGTTATGTTGTGTTCCGGCTGCGTTCGTGGGACACACGGCGTGCACAATTGGTTCGTACAAGACTATAACGTGCGGCTTTTCGTAACAATTTTACAACAACGCTCTTGCGAAAAAACTTTATACGTTATAACTTTTGATAATTAATCCAAGCGGTGATCGAAAATCGTCGTTAATATCGACGAAAAAAAGAACGGCGCTATTATAAATTTAAAAACGAAAAACGGTTTTGAATTTTTTAAAAAAAAAAAGACGAAATAATTGGCCACGCGACGATAACTCGCGAATTTGACCGGTATATTTTTACGGTTATATAAAAAAAAAAAATGGAAACGAATCAAACTTTGGCTCTCGCCCGATACAATTTTTCGGAACGATGTCGTAATTATTTTAACGCGCGCGTTGATGTCAATTTAAACGAAATTTTAATCCGGAGATAAATAAACGTAACCGTCGTCACGTTCCCGTCCGGGACGAAAAAAGTTTAGGAATTCATATCGCATTTCGCGTACACGACTATTTTGAAATTATCATTGGGGTTGAAATGTTGATACGTCGGAAGTAAGGGAAAAAACGTATGTACGAACAACGCTTGCCCGCGAAAATGATAAGAATCATTCCGGCGTGTAAAATATCGCGAGTGTTTTACGCGCTTCCGACGTGAACAGAGTGTCGTGTCGCGTCTACTTTTAGTCAGGTATTGTTCGTTTTGAATTTCGTTGTGCCGTTTGCGCACCGTGTTCGGGATAAACACGTTTTCAATAAATAACCGTTAAGAAACGTTTTCTTACGTACTTTTATTACGTAAATCGGAAACTTTCGATTGTATACATTTAATTTGTAATATTACGTCGATTATAATATACGCGAGAACATTTCGCTCCAAAAAATAGCAGCAGGAAATAACTTAAATCGAATAAATATTTTCGGACTTCCCGAAAGTGACGGTGATTCGAATTCGCTGATGAATTAAATCACTGAAAAATAAAACACGAATTATTTGGACGGAATAAAAAACGAACGAATATACTGACGTTAAGAGCGATATTTGTATGGTCTTTTTCACGTCTTTTCAACCGGTTTCTAACGAACGGTGTGAATAGTTCTGGAGCACATTCGCGATTCGCTCCACGAAATATCGCGCTCACTATCAATCCAACCAAAAACGTCACCAAAAATCCCAAAACGATATAGTACATGTAACTGATTCGGTACAAATAGGCGTAACCGTCGTGACTCGCTCTAAAAAATAAAAAAACCAATTTTCGTTTCTCGAAAAAATATCGCCGAACAAAAAAAAATCAACTCGAGATATTAGCGTTCGAGGTTTTTTAAAAAAAAAAAAAAACCTAAACGGTTATTTTTCGGCCAGTTTATTATTTTGTTCATTATTTATTCGTTAGTTCGTTATTCGTTTATGTTTCTTGTCTATTCATTAAGTGTCCTTGCACTGTACGCTGTGGACAAATTGTCGATCACCGAATTCGTAGACAAACAATTGATTTAGTATATCGGAGGAGGTTAAAGAATAATTATCATATTCGTGTATTCCGCGATATATTATATAAATGCCTATATATAAGCCGTATCATATGCCTAGTTTTTCTTTTAATCCCAAAAAAATATTCTACCATTATTTACTGACACTTCCTTCAATATTTTTCTTCGTCACATTATTAATATATTATTCGACTAAATATTTACAAGTTTAAAGAGTATTAAGTAGATTTTACGTTAAAACATACAATTATATATATATATATAAATGGGATTTTTTAAGTAACACGTAATCCCACGTTTATCACTTTAATTTGGACGAAATAAAAAATATTTTTTTATAGAAATTACATTCTTATTCGGTTATTTTTTTACGCCGTTTAAAGAATATCTCGTAGCGATTAAACTTAGTTTTGTAAAATTATATACGCAGATACAATCCTAGAAACTCATCTCTTGTACAAATAAAATTATTAGCGTCGAAATATGGAGGGGACCGATTCGTTGAACGTATTTTACCGGATTTTAACAGAAGAGAATATTTTGCGCGAAATCCATATTGTTGTACCATATTTTAAACTAGTGTCGATCTAGGAAATCAGCGCGTACGTTTTAAAGAAAGTTCGATAAACGAATCGAGTACGTTATTGGGTCAACGATCTAGCCGTACGCGCGAAACGTTCCACGAGTGCTGTACGTTTGGTGACGAACGTTGCTACGGAACGTTTCGGTGGAGAAAACGTGGCCACCGGTGTTGTAAACAACACTAGACAAAACGTATGGTACGGAACGAAAACGTCGGTCGCATTACACGTTGTTAAGCGGCGAACGCGGTGCAGGAACGGAGACGTTGTACACTGCGCACGAATTCGTGTAGGCTGGTAGATTTTCGACCGGTGGCTTGGGTCCGCCGAACCCGATGACGAACGTAAAAGCCAATCCGGTGAGCAAACCGGCCAGCGCGCCCTGAAACCGAAATCGGAGAGCGCCATTACGGCGCCGAAAACGCCGGACGATCGATTCGTGTATATGTATTACCCGTTGGTTGGCGTACGGCACGAGTATGCCCAACGTGAACACGGCCGACACGGGTCCGCCGATCACGCCGAATATGGTGAGCGCGCCCTGCAGCACGGCGCCGAGGTATTTGGCCAGGAACGACAATAGAATACACGTGGCGCCGTACACGACGACCAACGCTTTCAAGTAGCACACGCGGTTCTTGTCCGACAAATCACCGGTCCTGAACGGCTGGAAAAACGCACGGGCCCCGTGAAATTCCCCCGTTTCCGAACGCGCGCGCGCCGGCAATCAACTTTTATGTAATCCTCCATGGTGACCGCCGCCAGCGAATTGAGTATCGGCGACACGGAGCTCAGGGCCGACGAAAATATGCCGGCTATGAACAACCCGGTCAGCCCGGGTATCGGGCCCATCGTGTCCAGCACGTACAACGGCATCAATTGGTCGCCACTCGATATGCGGCCGGACCTTTGCGGAGCGAAAAAAAAACAAAGCGGTTCGTGTTTTCGTTACGTTTGTAAATACGTGTGGGTGCTACATTTTTATTTACCGACTTGTAGAAAGTTTTATCCCCTGTCGCGCACAAACCGATGTTTAAACTACAACTTTTATTGTTGCCGAAAAAAAATCGTTTCATCGGTTTCGTCGCTCGAGAATTTACGGATAAAATATTAATTTCGTACGTCGGCAATTGGTTATTCTTCAAACATATCGTATTTCCGCGCGAGATATACGTCGATGTCGCGAAATAATTTATGATTAATAAAAGTGTAAACGACGTAATTATATTCAGAACTAATTATAGTTCGTAATTGTCGTATTTATCCGAAAGAAAAAAACGGTAAGGCCTAAACAAACGTTTAATAAAAACGTTTAACTTTCACTAAATTATTACTACGAATATTAAAATTACGGAAATTTAAACTACGATAACGATCGATTATAATAAACTTTGATTATACTAGTTTCCCACGGAATAGATTCAAACTTGCTACGCCATCTGCGAATAGGTTCTACTTAGAGTAGTTTACGATCAAGCGATCGCGTGTTCGTTGTACGAATTATTTCGTTTTATAATTGTTCCGATAAAAGCGCGCGAAATTCGTTACTGATTACGTTTACAATATTATCGTTCGCAATTCGACACGATAATTGACTTAATACAACTATTAGAAACCTAAATTATTTAATTAGGCGACGATTTCGTGAAGCGCCCGTGACTCGTTACCCAAATTATTATCGCTTGTTTGTCCGAACAGCGTTACGCGGACACGGTCGCGAACTCCGCGTCGCGAAATTAAACGTTCGTAATTAACGTCGGAACTAATTGCGTACGGTAGAGAAATCATATTTGTCGCGTGTCAGCGCAGTGAACGAAAACAAAAATTGATAATATCGCGTAACGCCCGTCCCGTGCGTGGATTCAATCACCGGGGGAGTAGTAAACGCGACTACGATCGAGGCACGCGCCCAATACGCCGGCGATTGTGTACGCGAAACACTCACTTGATCGGATCGCAATCGTAATATTTGGAAAACATGGCCAGGCCGGAGAAACTCGTCAGTACAGATATGAGTACCACCAACGGTAAGCTGACCCACATGGCTGTCACCGCGGTTTTGTAGTCCTTCATAGTCAAAAACCGCTGCACTTGCGTTTGGTTTACCGCGTACAGCGACAAATGCGTGAAGGTGTTGCCGATTAGTATGCTGAACCAGCTGTGCCGGACTGTAGGATCGATGTCGAAACTGAAACACGGCACGCGCGCAACGTCCCGTTATTGTTATTAACAAACGATACCGAAACCGAAGTACTCGTACGCGAGTCGGAAATAATGCAACGGGCGATTAGGGGTGGTCGGAATTGTCGCGCGCGAACGCGTCCTTTAAACGCCACTTCGGTACAAACGAACGATAAACCGGTCGTAGTTACTTTCCGAAATCGACGCGCCCGTATTTGTCGGCGATATTCCAAATTTCCCGTACGCCGCCGGTTTGACGCACGGCCACGCCGATTACCGCGACGATGGACGCGTACATGAGCAACGACTGGAAAACAAAACGGTCGACGATATAGTAGCCGGGTAACGCGCTGGCGTGTGACAATCACGACGAATCGACGTACTTGAAACAGATCCGTGATGATCACCGCTTTTATACCGCCGATCAACGAATAGAACACGCACACGATCCCCACGAGCAAAATGGACACGGTCTGCGACAGCCCGGTGACCGTTTCCAACGTCAACGCCGGCACGTACAGCACGATCGCCATGTACAGCGCCATTTGTACGCTGAACGCCAACGACGTGAGCACCCTGGTCGGACGGCCGAACCGTCTCTCCAAGTACTAGAAACACGCGGCGCGCGCGCGAACACACGCAATTACCGATAATCTGTGACGGGCCACTGCGCCGCCGGTATTCACTTCGTATAGGGACAAATTGCCGAGCTTGAAGAAAACCGGCAAATATACGTAACCCACTATCGGCGTGGCGAGAACATAAGCGATCACGGTGACGGAGAATTGGGTGCCGCGCGTGAACACTTCCGCGCTCAATCCGAACATCGATATCGCCGACACGAAACTGGCCATCAGCGAAAACGCTACGGGCAACACGCTTTGGTTCTGATCGCCCAACATGTATTCCTGCACGTAACGTTAGGAATGACGACGATTTTTACGGATTTCGGTCAATTTATTATAACCGTCTCTTTCCTTTTACAAAAAAACCACGACGACGACGGTTTTCGGCCATCGTCCCCGTTCGGATTAGGTTTACGCCGGCGTAGATCGTAATATCGTTACGCGTGACTCGCCTCCATAATCGGACGATAAAACATAAAATACTAACAATCGGCGGACCGCGGCGAAATTTCGCGTTTGCCCTACGCGCTCCGTTCGCAGTTCTTTTTCATTTATTCAACCCGAGTGGATTCGATACGGGCGGTTTTTCTTTTTTCGCTATAATTTACCGACATACGAACGGACAAATATATCTATACAAAAACGATTTATCGACGCGTTCAACGCGTATCGATAGGTCAAACAGCAGCCGTACTCTGATCGAACCGGAATAGTAAGCATTTTTCGAACGACCGGACGTAATTATGACGAACGAAAAGACCGTTTTCGACGCAAAGATCGACGGATAATTATGGCTCCGCGGATTACCTGTGTGGTCTTTTGTTTGCCGCCCGTGAATCTGTAATAGACGCCGATCGACGCCGACGCGGTTAACATCGTACCGAACACGACGTAATCCATAACGCCCAGCGTCATCGCTGGTGGACGGCTGGCTACCGAAACGAGTAGAAAACGCGCGCGACACCGAACTGACGACGCGAACGTGCCCGTTACGAGTGCCGTATTACGCGCCACTGGGAACGTTACACGCCGGCACACGCGGATATCGTCTTAGGTCGACACGTGATTGCCGGATGCCGTAATTGTTCGCGGAGCCCGTAGTTGGCCGCCGCCGACGTTCGCCCGGCTCACGCACAAAACTATTAACGCCCGGACGGCGAACGGATTATACGGTTACGAGAGACACTGTCATCGATGGATCGTATACAGGGCGACGACGTTTGCGCGACAACGTGTTGGACGCGAGCGGATTTTCGTTTTTCCTCCGCGCGCCGTTCTTGGTGTCGACGCCATTGCCAAACGGCCAAGATCGAAGTAATCGTTCTCCCGAACGGAACATTCGCGGCGATCGTCCTGTAATATACAGTCCGAGCCGGCGACACGTTCGGGCGACGGCGGCGCGCACTTATATTAATAACGAAGTTCTTTACGGTGCAATAGCGCCGAGATAACGCGAACGTGATATATCGAGTACGTTCCGCCGATGTGTGTTTGTGGGTCGTCTTAATTGTCGGATTAGGGTTACGATTTACGATATGTACGACGCGTGCGCGCCCGAACGAAATTCAACGTACAGCCGTAATAGAACGCCCGTATACGAATTTCAAATAAAATGTTTAGCGCCGATTCGCTCATTGGATATAAACGTGCGTGTATAACGCCATTTTTCGTTTCAAATTTCGATATGCGTTTTACCGTAGTTGGCTTTATCGATACGCGGATCTAACTGGAGGAAGCTAGACAAGACGAACGTTCGATTGTGAGACGGGATGGTCCTAAGGGTCTAATAATAAACCCAAGAAGAAGAAGTAATCGGATACGATCCCCGCGGACCCAATACGGTCGTTCGAATTTCTCCGGAACAATGTCCGTACATTATATAGCGGACGGCCTTCCCTTTAGTCGTACGATATAAACCTTTCGATAAGCGTTTTAGCGGCACGTTCTAAACGTATTTTGTGGAACGAACATTTAAGCCCGGTGTTTTGAAACGTTTAGTAAATAAACGCGAGTAAAACGCACCAGGACGAAGCGTGATTTAATTTATCGAAACGGTAAACGTTTATTTCTACACTTATTCGCCGTTAAGTGCTGTACGAATTCTCCGGCATAGCGCCCCCGGATTATTGTAACGATTACGATACCGGCCCGTTTTCCTTTTCGTTCGTCGCGCCGAATGATTACACGTTTAGCGCTTCGACAATTACCGCGGACCGAACCAAACGCGTATAAACGACGACCGTATTTTAAAAATGTATTTATAACCCGAATCGTGTCCGTTGATTACGCGGTCGGAGATATCGTTAAATGTGTTTTACGTATATGCGTAGTGGTCAAGGGAAACACGTCGCGATTGTAAACGGTAAAAACGAAATTGGCGACGCGTTTTCGATCAAATCATTTCCGTAATATACGTAGTTATATATCGTTCGCAATAGCTACTCGGCTACGGACAAGGGAATTTTTCGCTATACGATTTCGTATCGTTACGTAATTTTATGTCCGAAAAGAGTAATCCGGCGCCGAGGGACACGAAACGTTAACCACGTATCCGACGGGTACGCGCCGTCCTCAGATTAAACGGTATTTTATGGGGGGGGGCGAGGGGGTGTAATTAATTTCAGGTAAAGCCGTTGTAAATTATAATCGAGAAAATAACGTTATAGCTTTTACGTTGTAACGTATATATCTATCTCCGGCGAATACGATTTTTTTTTATTACGCCCGTAATCGCCGTGTTTTAAATCGTCTCAGACTTGGTCTATTCAAACACTCCACTCGTTCCGCTACGCCGATACAATAATACCAGTTCGATTATAGTTACGATTATTTATTATTACATTTATCGCCCGTAGATAAACGGAAACGAAACGTAAACGCACGACTGTGTGCCAGTGTTACCCTCGCGCGCAACTAACGCGATATGTTTACCGCGCCACAAAATACAATACCGCGTACGTGCGCAAAACGGGTAAAATGTCCGTATAGAACGTTTCGACGTCGGTTTTATTAGAAATTTCGACATCGAACGGTTTTTTCGAGTGTTAAAGATATCGTTTTGTATTTATTTAAACGTTAGTCAATTATACCGAAACTTACGTACAAACGAACGTGTCCTTGGATTTCAACAATCTCGCGTGTCTGTACGTAACTATACCGGAATATTATGATCACGTATATATATGTCAGAATAAGCGCCTTTAAAATGATTCGCCGAACATCGAGAAAAGAAACTCGCTAATGACCGTTATAATAGAAAATAAAACTGACCACGAGAGTGACGTGTGTTGTTGCTTGAACCGGACGAAAAACTTGTCGTAATAAAACACGGTTTAAAGTTTGCGAACCGTATTTAAGTCGATTTCAAGTCAATCGCGACGTAGGCACGGTTAAACATCGCATTATCCACGCTATGTACAGGGTACTCGCGTCGAATATATTCCCTGTATCTAATTTCGTTTCGACGGCAAATAAGTTGTGTTCTCACGAACGAACAAATTACGAATAATTATAGCGAAAATGAAATGCCGAGAAGGGTAAACGTTTTTTCGATAAAACGTCAGTTGGTTAAATATATCCGTTAAATACGTTTCGTGGACAGGACGCGTTCAAATAATAACGGTGCTCTAAAAAATCGTAAACACGGATGTTATCGAAAGAACGCGTACAATACATATGGGCGTATACGTTTCGTAAAATGGAAATACCTCGAACATTTTACGAGTAATTTTCATAGTCGGAAAAATCGCCGATAATTTAGCGAATATTGTTTATAATATAAAGGGGACGAGGTTTTCTAAAATATTTATTTCCAAAACATTTCTATAAGGCGTCAGTCTTTAAAATATCGTTCGAATTTCTAATCGCGCGAACGTAGTAATTAGATTCGTCACGCGTAATTTCTATTGATCTTTCGATTACGACTGTTCGGTGATTTATAATAACAACGATCCTTTAACGGCGTGGTCGTTTTTCGTTCGTGCGAGTCCGTCAAACGATTACGCGCTACTGTAACGCCGTTAATAAATTACCGATTAATTAATAAAAACTAGATTTCGTAATTAATCGAATCGCGTAATTTCACGTCGCCCGTCGTGAACAATGAAATGCCGTTTACTATACGTTCTTTCGTATACAAGCAGCACCGTACGTCCTGTCAATATCTCTTCGTAAAACTAGTCGCGATAAAGAGCATTTAGCGTTTACTATTTCCGAATGTTCGCCGTACACCGATCGATCGTGGCGGAACGTACACGTTTGCTCGAGAAGTTTGATTTCGACCGCGTCCGTGTTAGTACCGCGCGAAGCTATTTTCGGGCAACCGTACAAACTGTAATCCAACAATTGCGTCGATTTCGCGATACGAAGTTATTTCGGAACGGCGGAATCGTGTCGACCAATCGTAATTATACGCGATATCAACGGGGAATTACGCGTGTATCGTTTAGCGAACAACTCGATAAAATTATCGCGTACGCGCGCTCCAATATTACCGTAATAACAAACGCGTACGGTAATTCTTATTCGGTGTTTATTTTTCGGCGAATAAAAATCAATACGGCCGTTTTACCATTTGTAGCGCTGGCTATCGGGGCGCGCGTATTGTCGCGTACGGAACAACGAAAACGCTCGCGGACAGTTTTCCCCGTTTCCTGTCTATCGTTTTATAATAATTAATCGCGTAAAACGACCGGAGGGCGAAATTAATCACCGGACTGCCGAGTACGACATTTTTCTTATCCCGACGGTTCCGACGTGCGCGTGTGCCACGGACGAGTACTACCGTTATTATTGATTTCACGTCCACGTAATTATCAACTTTTTTGAAGCAACCTTTTTCCCTCGAACACCGGCTACCGTCTACTAACGTTTTAGGCATAACCGCGAGACGACGACCGAGAAACGTATAAAACAAACCGTAAGCGCGCGTTCTCGACGAGGCGGAAAAGTATTCGCGACCGAATTACAGCCAAAAACGCCGTTAGAACCGAAACAAGTTCCGCGTAAACGTTTCGAGAAAAATACTTATAATTTCCCTCGTATTCCGCTAAAACTGCGTATTTCATATCGCCAACAATTTAGCGCATTACGAAATTCCGTACATTTTTATCGTACCTAATAACATCGTTTTACTGTTGTCGTAGCTTCAAAGCGGCGCGGAATACTGGCGGCTACAGTGAACGTTTTTTATTTCAATTTTAAACATTTATTCCGACCCGTATCCATAAAAACGAATGTTTACGACTAAAATACCCGTTCCGTAGAAAACTTTTCCCCCGATAAATATTACGGTCGAACCGTATTTGTCCGTTAGCCTGTACTCGTTGGCCTGAAAATATGTTCGGTGGTCGAATTACGACCGTAGCAAGGAGACGCCCGAGGGCTCGAGATTAAAAATCCCTATAAGTTATTTACCCGTCGCAGTACGGTTCTCCAATGCCGCGGATACGCGTAACGCACGCTACATTACGCCAAGTATTACTACGCAGGTCGCGTATATTTGATTGCATTATTGTTGTTGAGATTTGGTCCGAGGTTAGGACTACTAAACCGATATTCGGTAAAAACTCGGATAGGTCACGTCGATATTGTATTTCGTAGTTTTATTTCGAAGGAAACCTTATTGAAAGATCGCGAAAACCGCGTAGAATCGACACGTCGAATTCGAAAGTCGAACGTTGCACGCCATAGTTACCGATATTCTAATCGTTAAACGTTCAAAACGAAATACCTATTCGGGTTAGATTTTAAACGGAATGAAGAATACGGTCGTAAACTACCGATTATCGGACGGTACTACGGATTCGTAATATGTTTAGAACCGACACGAATTAGAAATATCCGACTGGTTGGCGACAAATAGATAAAAAAATTACGTCGAACGTACGAAGAATACGGAAAAATGCCACGATCAATATTCACTTTTCAGGAGGGAATTCGAAGTACTTATTAAAAACGATTCGGATTTCGTTTGTACGATTCGAGGTTGCGTGGTTATAGAGCATTACGACTAACGATCATTTCTCAGATCGTTTTATATAAAAGAAGAAAAATTCGACGCCGCTCCGATTAAGTTATCGTTATGCGCATAATAAAACGCGTTTGTACAACTGTACCGTTTCCCATTATACTGTAGCTGCCCGTATTGTACGCGCTCATCTCGTCGGTAACGGACGTTTCATTTTAATTCGCTATAGCGTTCGTTTCGAAATCCTTCGAAAAAAACGTACACGAATTAATTTCGTACGAAACGATCGAGGTTTTTTTCAAAAAAAAAAAAAAAAAAAAACGATAAAAA
>JAIPRN010003307.1:0-22383 GCA_025469175.1 Geopemphigus sp. TES_GeoC_2020 | reverse complement strand
ATACTATCGATGACCGAAACCCGACCAAAGTTCATATTTATGCGTTCGACGGAGATCGACTGTTAAACTTTATATCGAACGTTTCTGGCGACGATACGCACTCGACAAGTACTTTGTTGATAACGAACTCGTCAACAAATTCGTATCCGAGCGTAGTTCGTTCGTAGTCCATAACACGCGCCAGTACGGGTGAAAATTATCGCGCAACGTTCGGCGGGCAAGTGTGCGACAGAGGCTCGGTCCCAACTGTAAATATTACGGGAGGTACTAAAAACTTGGAATCGTTACGGCACGCGAAAAACGTCAAAACACGTCGGCCCGAACTATTTCAAACGTACCGTCGAAGAGCACCGACGAATGCCGAAATGCGTAACACGACTAACGCGTACGCGACAAAATGACGATTCGAAATATCGATAGTTATTACACGTTTCGATAACTGTTAAGCTGGCTCGAAATAAATATCCGAACATGAAGGAAATTCTGAAATTTGTATTTTCCGTATGAAAATTATAACCGGTTTCGATACGTTACTTACGCGCGCGGATTAGCGCATACAATATTCGCTTAGTTTTTGTAATTCGTGAGTTCTCGGATGGCTTTAAAATCGTTCGCGACGCGTGTATTGGAAACGTCACAAAACGTTCGGAGGAAAGTGCATCGGAGTAGATACGATTCGCAACACCGGAACGTAACTTATCGTGGAAAGAACGAACGAAAAAATATATTCTCGCCGTCGTGGCGAAAACAAAAATACGTTCCGAATCGTTCGGAGTCCAAAAAGAAATTCATGCGTTCTACGGTGTGTACACATACACTGAGGTGGAACGGTGCGATGATCAATGAAGGGACGAAGGAAAATAGATCCCTTCGCGGGCCGATTCTTTTTTCTTTCCGACGTGAAAAACGTATCAACCGTTGGGCAGGGGGGCGTGAGGCGTTCGCGAACGCGATTATTATCCATCGACCGTCCCGGGACGGATATCCGCGAGACGGAAACGAAATATTTTTTTTTGCCCGTACTGGCTACGACAGTTTGTAGTCCGCGTGGTAAAATCCGTTCGGAGTGTCCGGCCGCACAACGGGAATCCATTCCATCGCACCCCGTCCGGGCTGACTGCCTACCGTTCCGTCACCGAGTAGATGGGACCGAACGATCTTTCGGAGGGATGTACGGAACTACTGCCCCCCCCCCCGGAAGTGAATGTACACACTGCCGGCGCATATGTCGATTCGCGATAGTTTCCACCGGCCGTCGGAAGTCGATCGCCCCGGAAAACGACGCGCGCGCCGGTAAATAACGAAACGAACAGCTACAATGGTGATACATAACACGAATGTCGTTCGATGACACGTTTTTCGTGTCTGGCGGTAGTTCGATCCGCCCAACGACGGCGACCGTTGTTTAGGCCGTTTGACGTATTAATAATAATAACGGCGGAACAAAAAACGGAATTCACACGTTCGCCGCGTGTCAATTTTCCGTCCGTTGATCAAAAATATGTCGAACGCGTTTCACATTCGTGGATATACACCATAATATACCGGGCGTTTACAATAAAAACTTTTTTTAACCTAAACCTTAAGTATTTACTGACGGTTCACGTTTTATTTCGTTCGGATACGCGAATTTGTTCGTATGCCGATTCGAAATGCGGGAAAGACTTTGTAAATACCCTGTGATACACCGAACGACGACGAAATGAACAAGATTAAAACCCAACCGAATTAAAACCGGTCGACAAATGAGCGTGTGAACGTTTGTCGAACAGTATCGGCGAAAACAAACCGCTGCAAAACACCGTGACCCTAATAAAATCGAAGACACACCCGCTCCGCTATTGGACCGTATCCGTTTTTCGTAACGTACGTCATACTCAATTCCCAACCGTACCGCCGCCATATTTATATATACGTGCGTCACACACATATGTTCCCCCGTAACTAAGCGGTCTTTGTTCGATCGACCGACCATCCCGTTAGACCGACGCGAATCGTTCGGTTTGATAACTGGCCGAACAACGCACCTCGCACGCGTCACAATTCGCACGAAGAATAAGTCACGAAGATCGTCCGCCACTGCCATACGTGAGCTGTCCTTTCTCCTATCCCACACACGAAACGCCCGGCGTTATTTTCCAAATTTATAAATATCGTCACGAACGTCGTCGTCGTTCGAATATCGCGACGCGTCCCAACGTCGTATTATATCTTGCGAGCTCCATCGAATGACGAAAATTTTCGAGCGAAAACGCGCAATTTCTCGCCGGTAAATAACGCGTGTACGCGTGTTGTAAAACTGTTCGCCGAAAATCATAGAAAAAACCCGTAACGTCGTTTGTAAATCCAACACGTCGAAGCCTCACTCGGAGTCCGAAAACATTTAAATAACGACGAAACGTCCAAATCGATTACGCGATGTGCCAGACAATCCGAAAAACGTAACTATGTCGTTTCGGTCGTTTTTCGCCTACACTTTTTCCGGATCGCAAAATACTCTTACATCTAAATAAAAATCGATTAGTGGAATAACCTACGACGTTTGAGTAGCGTGTATTCGGTTTTCAAACGATTTTCGCTTTTGAAAAACAAACGCCTCGCGTTTGTTTTTCGTTCCTTTCGCGTCGAGCTACCTGAGAAGGCCGTACATTATAATACGAATATACGGAAAAGAGATAAAATCGATAACCTCAGACTGTTATTCGCCGTGGGTGGCGTGGGGATACGAGTTCGTTACAGATATTACTCGTGCGGAATAACGTAATTACGACGACGGTATTTTCTTTTATATAAATATCGAATCAAAAGCGAATTGGAAATTACTTACTTCGTCGCGCGAACCATTGGCGGACCGGGAACAATTTAAAACAAACTCGGCGAGGATCGAATTGGAAAAATTCGTATACCGAAAAAAAAAATAACGCGCAACGTTTGTTTATCTACGTTTCAAAATCGAATTGTTCGCCTTGCGCACGAATGTTAACGTTGTCGTCCGAGAGCAACAGCCGTCCAGTCGGGGGAAAAAATCAACAAAGTTTCCAACAAACGCAATCTTCGTAAACGCCAATACTTTTCGTTATTAACGACGTATAGGATTAAATCGTTTTACGTTCATAAACTCGTTTCGCCGGAGATATAATCGACCATTCATCGGAAATACGCGTCATCGGTACGGCGCAATTTCGAGAAGAACGTTTTTCCGTACGTCCGTCCCGTATAATATGCATCGCCTTTACGAGCGACCGTTAATGACGGGGGGCCCACGAAACAAACGGACAGTGTACTCGAATAATTTATTTTGTTCGCCGAAAAACAATTTTTTAGTTTTTGTGAGATTTTTTTTCGGCGTTAGCCGAAACAATTGTAGTTTATTCGTTTTTAACCATTTAGACGCACGAACTAATCCGGAACATCGCGACGTCGTTTAATTAATTCACCCGAATACGTCGACCGGACAGCACGAAACATTTTGTACGTTACGCGGTTCTATTCCGTAACGACTAACCACCGGGCGGGGTGGAGGGGCTCGGGTTCGGTGTTAGGTAAGCTACTAGTAACCGCAACTCAACCACCGATGGCGGAATAAGTGATAACCGCGTGGGACGACCTCGTGTTTCCGAGAGTGAACAACACAGTGGTTTTCAACGGCTCGTGCTACGTCCGAATACTATTTTCTACCAAGCTAGAAAATGGGGTTCCAGCACGCGGGTTCGAGTTACAGCGACGGTAAAATATTTGTATTTAAACGACGCCGTAGTTCCGTCGGCGAACGTTCGTTTATCGGAAATAACGTTCGTAAAACTCGCGCGACGTGCGTCGTACAAAATATTTGACTCCAATCGACGATTCGTTTTTATCAATGTAACTGGTCGTTGTACGAGGAACATTGTTCCGTCAATGAAAACCGCGAGATAAACGTTCAACGGTATAAAGTCTCGTTCGAGCAGGGTAAACGCGAAATGCGGACGTTTTTTTCACAAGCGGGAAACGCCCTTGTTTTTGTCCAACCGTCGTCCGTTCGGCATATCGGAACGTTTACGAGCTACCGCAGCGTTGCGGTATATGGCGCACGCACGAACGCTGGGGCATGGCGCAGAAGGGATTTGGAGAGCCGTCTTTAAGTTAGTACCTATGTGTGTGTGTGTGTTTCATTTTAGTTTTCGGTAACCGACCCGTAATCGTAACCGTCTTTCGTAGACGACGAGGATTTATTTTACTAAGAAAATGGACGTTCTGGGGCCCGAAAAAGACGGTTAGAGAATAGTACCGGTGAGTTTCACGGACGCGTATGTTGACTTCGTGCCCACTTAGCAAACGCGTTCGTCGCGTTTCACGTATCCCCGAGTGTTGTCGCAATCGCGAGTACCGCGGCAGTTTTTGATTAAAACGTCGAACGACGACGACAAATACACACATATCACCCTCCCATTGTGTAAACGTCTAATATATAAACAGGCGATCCATAGCGATAAGATTTTACGATTTTCCGTTTCGCCGTCCGCGACACGCGTATTTATATAGCCGGCCATTAAAACGTTTTCGGAATTCGGGTTTCGTTTTTAAACGCGGGTATTAAACCGCCCGCGGACGTCTTCTAATGTAAATCGCGAACGGAACGAGACGATTAAATTCGATTTTCCTTTTACTGCGAAATGTTTATCGCCCGGCGTCTTCTCGTGCCACTTTTAATTTTACGACGCTGTTGTTGTTGTTGTTTTAATACAAAAGATTCCACCCCATATGTTCGTTTAAAAACTCAAACTCCGAGATAACGATATTAAATTTTCGTCCGTTTCGCGCGAAATTTATTATTTTATTCCGAAACTACGCTTCGTTCTGCCGTAGACGTGTATACATACCCACACACTGCCGCGGTAATATTCGCGTAACGCCGAAGGTAATTGGATTTTTATATTACGGGGGGAGGGGGGATTCTCGAAAGTTTATTTTTCCGAAAAACTTTTCGAACGTTGTTCTCGTTCGAAGTGTACGGCTATTATTCCGATCGTTTTTTATTTAAACGCTTATTTTCGTATCGAAAATGTTCGACTTACAACACAACTCGTCGCCACTTAACGCGTTCCGTACAACGAAATCAGTACGTAGCTGTTTTTCGTCGTATAACACAAAACAGTCGACGATAGTAACGATTTCCTTTTTTCCCGGCGTGACATTTAATAACGGGCACTCCGATAGAATTAAAACGTTATTTTTCGAATTTGTCGGAACTTCGTTACGTTGTAAATTGATGTGTTTACGTTGCAAGTAGATTTTTGTATATATACAGAAAAAAATAAGATCAGCGAACGAAAATCGTTACAACAATACGATTTGGAACATTCGGAAATCGATTAACGGAGTTGACGCGCGATGTGAAAACGTTATTTCGTTCGCCAAAAATATCGCGTACCCTTGAAATAATAACTTGCCCTACTGTTTACTCGCCGACAATTTCGGACGACCCGCGGCGACAGGTTAATAATAACACGTTTATATTTTAGTCGTCCGGGCCATTGTGTGTCGTTTAAACCGTTCTACGGTCCGGGGAAACAAATTCGATTGCTTATTGAATGCGTACCGCGGCGGTACTGTCGTTCCCGCCGCTGCCAAAAAAATCGACAGCGTTCGCGGCGAAACGTCGCGCAACCGCGAACAATGATAACTTTCATCGGCGTCGCGACTACGGACGATCGTCGCCCGGTACCGAAGCGCGTTTTCTCGTTTCGCGTTTTCAATTATCTCGGGATCCGGAATAATAAAACGCAAGAGTATTCGATTAAAAAAACGCCCGAAAAAAAACGACAAAAACCGGCCGTCGCGCCGCGAACATTTTTTACTCGCGCGAGACGATAAAAATTAACCTTTCCATAAATTAACAACGCTGCGTTGTTTGTTGTTGTTCCTGTTATTTTCGTCCGTAAAAGTATGACCGTAAATTTTCGCGAAACGTCTCTGACCGTAATTAATACGCATTAACTACGACCGGCCGCTGTATATACAACAAATATACGACGCGAACGCGTATTCCGTTTTTTTGTCCTCGTTATTATTATTTTCCGTAGGTGCGCGTATATATGTCGTCGTCGAACGCGATAAAAGAGGAGGCCGCCCGCGCGAATTATATAATAATCGGCCCGAATTGTTCGAATCGCCGCCCGAGTTTCCGACATTCGCCCGCCCGGTACGACACTGTTATTAAATATCACGCCCGACATAAGAAGTATTATCGTCGGCCGTGGGTCGTGCGTTTCGTCCGTTTACCATCCTGATAGTCGTAGATGTGGCGCAATTGGCAAGGTGACGGTATGGCCCAATCCCAGACACTGATAAAAGTCATCGTTATTTTTTTTCGTTTTTTTTTGGAAAAAAAGGCGTCAGCCAATAGGCATTGTAGCAACACAATTACGATTCGTTTTGATAGTTATTAAATACGATTGGTATTACAAAATTATTTACGTAGGAGACAAATTTCAAAATAAAAAAATAACGATAATAAATAATAACGACCCGAAATAAATAACACGTGAATATACAATAATTAAAGTAATTTCTAAAAAAAAAAAAACACGATTATAAAGCAAAACGAACTTTTGAACGATTGACCGTTAATAATAAACGATAGGCTACGTAAAGTAACGGTAGGTTTCGCGGTGCGAGAAATATGGACGAAACGATTGGCAAACGAGGACAAAAAAAGACGGCCAATAATGTTGACGCAATTATTAATAATTTTTTTAAAGTGTGCAACGAACACGGAAAAGAAAACGCGCGGACGACCGTTACAAACGCAACGCGGCGTGACAATTCGCCGACGGAAACGAACGGCCGCCAACGAAACGCAAACGGTAAAACAAAAATAAACGTCACACGGCACGACGTGTAAACGAAAAACACTAGTCCCGCACACAGTCACGACACGCTGCGGTCGGGCTGATGAACACCGGGTGAGGGCAACCCGTCAGGACTTTTGTCACGATCGTTTCTCCGAGTTGTCCGAGACCGCACCGACCCGACGAGAACACCTCGGTGAGAACCGTGTAACGGTTAGATGACGGGTAGACGGGTAAACACCGTCGGACACGGGACGACACGGTCGACGACGATTTTAACGCGTTGGAAAATCGCGTGTACAGCGTGGACGGGCGTACGGATTTAAAACGTGACCCTCGACGGTGTACTTACTGGTAACGGTTCGCGAACGAACGTCATATCTCTTCAAAATAGTAATTCGTCCCGCGAAATAAAAACGCGCGTGCTCGCGCGTTTCGTCGACAGTTTTTTTTTCGGAATACCGTACCGGATAGTGTTTCGAACAATGGCGGCGGTCAACCGTGGACGAAAAATACGCGCGAATTTTTGGTGCGGCGTGCCGGGGCAAAGAATGACAGTGTACGAAATTGTCGTTCGATCGAACCTCGAACTAATATCGAAAGTGGTCCGACTCGAGTATCAGAAATGTACACTTCCCACTCGCAACTTTGGGCGGTGGAATAGCGCGAGTTATTTATAACGCGAAAGCGGACCGACCGACGCGCGTTTCGAAAACGTACTCAGGCCGTCGATCGTTCGAATAGTCAACGCCCGTGATAGGGAATTCGCGACGATCGCGTCCAAATAAACGTCGCGATTTCGTAACGGGGAAAAATTTTAATACGGTTTGCGCCGGGAATCGTATGGTGCGTGGGAGGAAACGTTTGGAAAAAAGGGTAGCGGCGCGTGCACACGTCGGTTTCGTCGGTGAAAAATCGCGATCCGTCAACGTAAACGCGCATATTACGTAAATCCCTTCCATTCGGAAAACGGTACGCGACGGAGTATACAATATATATGTGTACACCTATTCGTTCTTGTTTTCTATTATTATATTTTTCGCGCTTTTTCGTTTACGGCGATAATATAGTAGTCCGGGAAATACGTTCGAAAAATCCGCGAACGCGAGGAATTCGCCAACGATTTTTGGCGCGCGGAACCCGCGAAATAACACTCGGGACGTAACGATTGACGCGCCGTTAAAACCGTACGATTCGAACGTTACGGCAACAAACGCGATTTACCGAAGACGGAAGTCTGTGCGCGGGTAAATTTTATACAATTCGGTACTTACGCGCCACTTACGACGTATCACCTTGACGTACGTTCAGGTCGTCGTGTATATCCTGTTATTTCGGCGCCGACGAAAATTATGGCAAAGACGTCCGCCCGCCCGGTAAACATTAAACGCGATAATATCAAGGAGATTCGATTAACCGTTCGTTTTCAAAAAAGCCGGCAAGAACTCCCGAGTGACGCGCGTACGTTCGGAATACGCGTTACTCGAGAAATACGCGGCCTCCCCAGGTAAATGTAATATAATTACGCGGGAATAAGCTTTTAATAATGGGTTTTAAACTGACGATACACGCGCGAAACGTATACGAACGTCAATATCAACTGCGCCGAGATTTCCGATTAAAATTATGCCAAGCGAAAGACCGTACGAAAGGTAAACAACTTTTATCGCCATCGTTCCCCGAATCGTTCTCGGTTCTGAGAGGCCCCGGGTGGTTATTGACCCGAATCGTCCATGCAATCCCGAACGTATCGTGACTTTGAACGTTTAACATTAATCTGGACGTTGATATATTTTTGGCGGACCGTTTCGAACTTGACACACTGTGGATTGCGCACCGTTAGGAGTACGTAGTAATTTTAGATTAATTAGTACCGCAGCGTGCCGTAAGCGAACTACTTCACGTAGGAGGGCGTGAAAAAAAAATTTCATTCGTTCGAGAATTTTAATAACATTTTTTGCCCGGGGAGACGTGATTTTTTTTCGTAAAGGCCATTATTGAATAGCTCGTCGCTTTTTTCTCACCATCGGTAACCACCGCGACTTCCATTTACCAACCGTCCTTTTGACATTCGCTCGGATCAAACTTGATACATTGTTTCCCAGATCGCTCGACATCTTTTATCGGATTACAACCGCATTTATAACAACCCGAACAACGTCCGAAAGAAGGGTCTTCTTCCTCGCGATTCGACTATGATATTTCTCCGGAATTTTCCTTCGCCAAATTCCTTTTGTACTCCCGACCACCGGCCCGAAACTTCGCTGTTGGCCCTTAAGATTTTCCAATACACGCAATCCTTACCACAACGATCGTTTTCGTGTACACGTTACCGAAAAATTAAACAGATCCGAAACGTTTCGTAGTGTACGGTCGTGTTACTTAACCGACATGAGTATATAGGCCGTCGACGACGAAACGCGCGCGTTAACGGTCAATTTTCTAAGGGAAAACATTGACGATTCGTACGTGACGATCCGTACGTTCGCGTTTTTGAAAAAAATCGTTTCTAACGTATTCGGCGCGTGTATTTCGGAGACGAGCGGTCGCGATCGAAATTGCCAACGCGCGGTCGTAATAAATAAAATCTAAACGGCCAGACGAAGTGAAGACGAACGGAGGGGCAAATTCCCCAGGGGCGAAAATCTGTTGCGTAATTTATTCGGAAACATGGAAAATAACGCGACAATATCGACGTTTACGTACCCCTACGCGTTTAGCGGGACGGCCCTCAGAAATCGTTCCAAACATAATCATCGGCACTGAGTAAATATTTGGTCTATACGTTTACACGCGTGCGTGTGGGTCTACGACGATTTTATAATTCCCCGGGCAGGGCGACGACGTGTATATAAATGTACGTTATTGTTTCCTTGAGGAGAGGAAGACGCTACAGGGACGCTGCTTTGAAAACAACGCCTGATCCGTGTGTGTTCAGACGATAAATATCGAACGCGCAGTGCCTTCAACTTCGCGACAATTATGAGTTTTTACGGAACACGAGTAGATGGCAAACCACGCTTTAAGTATAGATTTTTAATTTTTTTCGAAAGATCCCACCGAGGGGCGTCGACCGAAAGCGATTTCCCGAATAATACCTACACTAATAATCACCGGACACGTTAATTGTTCAAATCGCGATCTCCGATCGGTTTAAGTACTTCCCAGTCTCCTGTTAACGTTTACGAATCGCGTTGTATTATATAAATACGCTGACGGTATCGTTATACGAACGTAACCGAAACGCTTACTTTTATGTAACCCACGGAGGATAATGTTCGTTCGTCGCTCTAGAAAATTCGTGTACGGGTCGGTTAAATTTAATTTTAGGCCAAATACGGCGCGTTCTCAATAATTTAAATGTCGGCATATCGAATCAACTTCTACGCCGGACACGATTCAATCTCCGCAACTGTAATCAATCACAACGCGAGACGACGACGACGCGAGTATATACGTTATTCCGGCGCTGGACATCCGACGACGGGAAAGGGTCGATAAATAAATAACAACGTTTTGCCAGCATAACGATTACAACGCAATTTTTAACGGTCCGCCGAGTAGGCGATTTTTCCTAGAAACAAAAGAAACTCGACGCTCGATTTTATACGGTTGCACCGCCATATCCCTCCCACACACACCCACAATAAATTGCGAACCCTCAATTCGTTTCGGTCGGCAAAATCGAAGAACAATTTAGAAAAAAGGTGCCAAATTATGGGACGAACGTTTAAATTTAAACGTTTCCGATTTTCGTTTACAACATTTCGTCATATCGTTAGTAAAAATCGTGAGTACTTTTGTACGTTGTCGACAACGGATAGATTTGCCCGCGTTTAGTAGCTCTAATACTTTTACGTAGGCGTATTTTAGAAACGCGAACGAATTATTTTTGCGAAAATTTAAATTTTCCAAATTCGTTTGGAAACCAGCGCATGACAAAAACGACTAACTAAATTACATTTTCCAACGCGAAAATCGACGTTACTGTTACACGTAATACGGGCAAACGACGTTCGAAAACATGTTTTTACACCTAACCCTTAGCCGGACGACGGTGTGCCGTCATTTTTCGTCGTCCGACAAGTGATTTAATGTGAAACATAAGTCGAAGAAAACTATTAAAATCAACGGCAGATTTCGACGTCAAAATGTCGGTCGCCAGTGTCCCGGGGTATTTTTCCTATAATAGAACGACACGCGTATACGTATAGATAGGAACAAAGAGGGTCGAAACGATGCGCAATTTTTAAAATAATCGTCGATCGCTGGCGATTTCAATTCGATCGTTTTCATTACGGGAAGCAATCGGAACTCACCTAACCTTTTCCGGTGAGAAAAAACGATACGAAAAATTGGGGTTCGTTCCCCGTTTTTCATCCATGTACTGGAGTATACACGCAATTTCTCGAAAAACACGTCGCCGCCACCGTCGTTCAACTCCGTTCGCTCGGAAACTTTCGTTATTATATTTCGTTTATCCTCCGGCGATCTTAACGCTCCCAGCTTTTCACCGTCCCCTCGTCCGTTGCGCACACTCGACGCCTCCCCCCTTCCCGTGATTAATGTCCGCGAAACGTTTTAATTACGTTAAAACTCGGCCCTCGTTGATACCGTGACGACGAAATAAGCCGCCGTAATTCGAGCGCAAACGTCCTACGCACTTTCACGATTAACTTTATCGTCGTTCGCGCCCTCCCAACACGACTGAACAACGTAACTCGTTCGATGCCTGACGCGTACGCGACGCACGTCGTCCACCCGTCATTTTCGTTTTTTCTGCGTCGCGTAACGTTACCGTCTTCGGTTAACTGTTTCGTTTATGGTTTTCGTTTCGTCACTCTAATTGAAAAGCGTCTACCGGATACTCGGATTACGCGTCCAACCAGCGCAATTACGAATTACCGAATTACACGTACGTTCACGGCTAAATGCGAAATGATTAAATAACGCCAATTGACGAGGCGAGTGTACCAAAATATTGTACGAATTTACGTGAACCAACAATAGTCGCAGTCCCGACTGTTGACGGTATCGCCTCTAAAAAAAACTTGTAATTCCGTTACACCGTCCAGACGACACCTAAAGTTAAAAAATTAATCGGTTTTCGTCCGCATGTAATAACGTAATGGTTGTTGTCGATCGCGAAACGATATGTATGTATATTATGACGTTTATACGAACGCGCGAACTAACGGCAAAATCGAAATAGTCGAAAACGCCTAAGTTTCCGTAGACGTAGGACGCCAAGTCGTTCGACTCTCCGCCGATTAATTTATGATATTGATTACCGAAGTTCTTCGTTAAAACTCGTTTTAACCATAAATGAGTATACATTGACATCCATATATTTATCGCGCGCGTTCTACGGCAATTGTGTATAGTCGTTAATCAGTTTTGCAATTCTTCTACTCAACTTTCAAAAACACACTTAATACAGCTGGAGAAACAGACGTCGGCATTATACGCCGTTTATGAGAAATTACTATAACGCAAGAGTTAACAATGTTAGATTTAAACTTTACCGACGTAATATACGTATACAAAGTAAAGACTTAACGGTTTCTTCATAGCGGCGGGAGCGGTATAACGCGCGCGTTCCGCCCCGTGATTTACTCGGGGAAATCATACGGACGAGCGACTACGCGGAATCGACAACTTTATTCGTCGTTGTTGGTGAATTAGGTAAATTTCGCGAACGACGTTCGCCGGTAGTTGCGGGTACCCGAATACGCGGTTTAGGTGTCGAAAAACACGACGCGGAACGAAAATCCCGAGAAATCGCGAACATAGGCCGATTTAGAGTCGTCGAAAAAGTTCCTGTTCGCTAAGCGCGGTCTACAATGGCGTGAGGACGACGATTCCGCGTCGTTTCCTGCTAACCTAATCGGAATTAAATACGACTCGACGTACGCGCAGCCATTTCGCTTCGAACACGAAAAATAACGTCCGTTGGCGCCGTACCCGGAGACGGTAACGAATATTCGGCGGCGCCCACTTCACCGGGCGTTCGTAAAACCGAAAACGATTCGTCGTCTCCGAAACAAATAAAAAACGCCCGCCGGAAATGGAGTAATTTTATTACGTATCGTTACCTCCCGTAGCCTGTCGACAATTTTATTTTCATCGGCCCGTTATTATTCATTGTTCGAATCGGTTTCGCGACGAACACTTTTTACCGCTTATTCGCGCGTACTGTCGGCCTCCTATTGTACGAACACACTTAACGCGTTCAAAAGCCCGTTATCGAGTCCGTGGTATTTACCAAGTTAATTGGATACCACGTTGCTCGTTGGCTTCCACGGCCCGGCACACAATACCGCGTACAATAAGTACGGTTATGTCGATTTCAAGTATGCTCGCTTACGTTATTGTAACGGTATTTTGATGAAAATGTCCGGACGTATAACGTCCATTGGAAAAACTAAAATAATACCGACGGACGTCCGAAGAATATGTTACGAAAATTTGTTACAATATCCAACGAATAGCGATCCCGCCTTATTTGTACACCAATCGATCGCGAACGAACGTTCAATTGCCATTATTCGGTCATTACGGAACGATTTCGTCGGCCTCGAATTCCGGACGGATTTAGACGCGACAATTTTCAAACGTTAAATTAATTACGCTGACGCGGTCGTTGTCGCGAGTAAAACGTCGACGTTTGTTCGCGATGTCCGTTTTCGTAAGTCGAACGTTAAAAAGACATCGAGTTAACATTCGGAAACGAATGGCCGGAATAGACGAATAAATCGCGAATAATATTGTTTCGGTCAAAAAAACTTCATAAAACGCGATTTATAAAACGGATTGAAATTGGGTTTCGAACGGGCGCGACAACGTAAACGATATACGTAACGTTCGAATTTACGTATAACAACAACGCGCTTGCCAAACACTCGTGCCCGAAACAAAGCGTTCGATTACATTCGTCTATATCGAAAATATCGCCAAGTCGTAACACACGTTTTAGGGCCCCCGGAAAAATCGCTTGGGTCGAAAACCATTTTCTTCGCGTTAGCGACGCGAATTCGGCGTCGAAAATAAACGCCGAAAGACCAAGCGCGCGTAATTTCCTTCGGTTCAGCAATAATAACACGTCGAAACAACATTATTTACGTTTTAACGACAGAAAACGGTTCGTCGGAGATTTCTATTTTTATTCTCGTCGTTTCGCGTTCGCGTTATTTACGTACGCGTTCGTTATTTTCGTTTTTTTCGAAGACAGAAAAATCGAAACGGTCGTTTCAACGTCACAAAACGTTCCGCGAAATAACGTGTGTACACCAGGAACGGGCGGTTATTAATAACCGTTTTTGCCTTCCCGAGTTCGTACGCTTCAAACGCCGACGCTATGAACAAAAAAAAAAGCAAACTGTCGAAAACTTTTGAAACAAAATGTTCCCGGTATAAAACACACGCAGTATTCGACGACGCGATTAATTTATTTAGATCGTTTTCTATTCGCGTGAACTTATCGTTTTCGCTCTTTTTTAACAATCGCGCGTGTTCGTCGAATCGCCCGGAGATAACGTAGCGAATCGACTTCGGCGTTGTTCGTCGAAACGCGTCCCGGCAAGAATATAATATTCGAACGAAATCGCGCGGTTACGTCGCGAACGTTCGCGTAAATGTAAACGCGTGAAGGAAGATACGGTCCGCGCGTATCCGAAATGCCGGCGTACATACACAAAACCATCCTGCCCTATTCGTACATTAGAACAAAAACGCTTTCCCTCGCCGTACGCGAACCGTGCCGTGAAACGGTTCTGGACGAAAGAAACGCGCGTTATAATTAACGCGAACGCGTTTTTATTTCAACGGGTCGGCCGTAACGAAACGCCGGACCTTTACTACGTACGTCGTCCATAAATAACGGTTCGTACGTTAGTTACCCGGTGCGCGGTTAAGTACGTCGCGATTAAAAACCGTTCTGCGCGCGCGTAACGAGTCCTTTATTTTTAAATATAACAATACAATCACGCAACGCCGTTTACAATAAGAATGTGCGGTGACGCACGACACGAATTCCGTGAAAAAAGAAGAAACTCGGCTATTACGCCTCATATTTTTGGTTTTTAATTTGTTATACGTGCATATTTTCAAAAGAAAAATTCGCTCTTTTGTAATTACGAGTATAAATCGCGACACCGTCTTGGTTTAAGCCTCCTTAAGGGAATATATAAATATCGAGTCGTAGTTAAGTGGCTGAAATTAAAGGATATGTATAATTTACTACGCATAATACGTGTTGGGGGATATTTACGTATTATTAACGAACGGTTTTTTATGTAGACCGTTGTTCACGGAAAAGCCATCGAGCGGCCGTCGTTGGTTCCGTTTTCCATTACATCGATTAACCGGAATCGGTCGCGAATTCTTTCCGAGAACGTCGTACTTCGCGCGATAACGTCGCCTTTAACGTTTCTCGCGAAAAAAACAACCCGCGGCTTTCGCGAAATTGACGAACGTTCCGAGGTCGTCCGCTCGTAACCTCGTCGCTGCGGGTTGGATTTTTTATCGATTTCGGATCTCGTCGGAACGACAATGGCTCTCGTTTCAAACGTAAACGCGCCGTATCGACGTTTCCGGTCGCGCCCGTACTGCGACGAAGACGATTTCCAAGCCGGGCGTCCCAAAAACACTTAAACGCTAACGGCGATTACGACGGCAAAACGGCCACGTGTGGATTACCTTTGTATTTCATTTATTTTTTTTTTTCGTCAATTCGATCGTACGCGCGCACATTTCCTTTTGGAACGATCGTCGTGGATCATACGAACGTTTAAACGCGAATCGAACGAATCGACGAGTTCACCGAAGGCGTCCGATTATCGATCCCCCCCACAAAAAAAAAAAACGTCCGCCCAATTTTACGAACCGAATTTTATCGCGTACCGTTTTCACGCTTGCGTTACGGGCGTCGTAATTTTATTCGTTTCGCCGATACGCCGGGAATAGATGTACCGATATACAGAATTTGCGTTTGAAAATGTACGAAAGGATCGGTTTTTTTTTATTACTCGGATTGCTACGGAGCGAAATGTTTTACCCGCCTAACTACGAAACATACGCTCAATCCAACGAGAAACTATATCGATTTACGATCAGACTTTACTGGAACGTATCGCGTATAGACGACGCATGTTTATTCAGAAAAAGTTATTCGACGATCATTTATTGGACGTACTTGGGGGACTTTCATGTGTGCACGTAATTACCACGGTAACGCAATCCATTCGTGACGTTCCCGACACGCGTTTCGTAATATTTCTACAAGCGGTTAAGCGGTAATTATAATGCCAAATGTGTCCGACCGACGCGCTGAACAATATAACGTTTTTACGACGCCGCGAACGAGGGCAAATTTTTCGTTCGAAAAGAAAAACGTCCGTAATAACGGAACGGATTTATTTCCCCGAGTACGGGAACGCGCGTACACAAGTTCCATTTCTGTGCCGGCGATTCCGTAACGAACGCGAAAATAACGTCGAAATTGCCTTAAAATTCCCCCGTGTACGAATTACGTTCGATTATTCCGACGCGCTCCGCAGCGGCATTAGGGACGGGCGAGCGCGCCATTTTCGGTACGACGTGTGTGTCTGTTCGATCGACTGTTCCGAATCACGGACGCGTTATTTATTTCCAGCGAACGCAACTCGTTTATCCGACGTCGACATTGTAAAAGGGTTTTACGTCCCGGCGGTCTTAAATCCGTCATAAAGCCCCGGTGTTTTCGTACGTAAGTGACTACGGGCGGCAGCCGCGACGGACGTTTTTCCGCCCGGCGAATTCGGCCGCGTTATTTTCGGCCGTAGTTTTTCGACCCGGTTCGAGGGTGGTCGAATAAAAGGGTTTCGAGCGAACGAAAGCGGCTTTAGATAAGTCACGGATGTAGATGGATTGAGAACCGTCGAACGGCGAACGTTTTCGTTTTGTGCGCCGTTTTTCCGCCGTGTACGCAATATGAAAAATAACGGGAAACGCGCCGGTCGGTGTCTAAACCGTACCGCGATTGATATTTCCAAATAAATAAAACGTCACGGGGCCCATTGTCGACCTATTTAGAAGTTGACGTGGATTAGTGTATTGTTATTGTTATCGGTAGTCGACGCGATTGATTTGGGTTAGGTTTCGGCGGCGGCGACGACGACGACGGAAATTCGACGAGTTCCGGAAATAAGCCACCCGGCCCGTCTCACGGCCGTAGACGTTTTCGAAATTCGACTGTTTGCGGGAGTTCGTAGCGACGAACCGACCGAAACGATCACGGCGAAAACTACGCGAAAACGCGAAGGGTATTTTCGTTTTCGTAAACGATACGGAAAAAACAATCCGCGTTCGTACGATTTTATTACGGCGCGCGCGGAGAATGAATCCGTAGGTAATATAGAACGGTAAACGAAACGCGTTGGAAATCATTTTTTTATCGCGATTCGGGTGTCGTTCGCGTACGAGACTGCCGAACGGCCACCCGCGGAAATAACGTGAAAACGAAATTCCGTTCGCGAAGGCGAGTGGTGTTCGGTGTTTCGCTGTTGCTTCGACGACCGACTACTATTAATCCGCGGACAACGGATGACGAAAATTCGAAATCGCCGGCGTACTCGGATATTGCGTTTTTTGCGTAAACGACGTTTTACCGAATTCCGTCCGATACGGAACGACGAATAATAACCGCAACGTAATACGACGAATATTTACGTAAAAAATACGAAAAGAGCGCTTTTGTCCGACCAACGAGTTCGAATACCGTCAATACGTTCGAAGATGTATTCCGAATTTGTAAAAGGTCGTTCGTTGGCGACGGCGTTATATCCCAGAAGGGAGGGTTGGGTGGAAGTAAGCCCGGCGCGGTTCAACGGTAGAATAATTATTGAATTACGCCGGGCGCGTTGGCAATTCGAAACGAACGGTTGAACAATTCGCGCCGTCTCGGAATTACGAATATCGAAATAACTCCGCCGGTTCGTACCCCTCCCCATCCCCATCAGCCGTAATCCGTACCAAGTACAACGAAGAATTTTCGGAAACAACGACTTTATCTTCGCGAATTTCGTTTTGTTCGAAACGTTGAACACGACGGGTCGTCTTTACGTATCCGACGGGCGGGAAGGAAGCGGTGACGATCGTCGAATATTTAACGTCGAAATATAAATTTCCGAACAGGGTACGCGTTTCGTGTACAGCAGTTATTATTGTTCGGCGCCGGAACGACTCGCGTTATATAATAAACGTAAATCAATACGTTCGAAATAATGTACCGGGAACGGGCGGACGGGGTTATTCTTTTTTAACGAGAAACGACGGAGGAGGCAAAGGTGGTTTCGTTCGTTACGTAAGAATAATTCGCGTTACGCTTATATAATTCGCCGACGAGCGCCCGATATCAAACCGAAAACGAAAAAACGAAATCGAATTAAGCGTTCGGAACGTCGACCGATAATACCGCCCGGCGTAATTTGATCTCGCCGTCATACTTTGACGTCAATACACCTACCGGTTTCTCGAAACGATCCGTTTCGGAAATACTACGCATTTCGTCACGCCGGAATGTCGAAACGTTGGCTACCTGTGAATGTCGCCCGTTGAAATTGTTGCCGCTATTCGCGAAGTTAACCGCGAGAAGATTAACCGCACCGGAAACTCAATTACCGGGACTGTCGAAGCTGTGCAAATTCCGTCGAATTCGATGAAATTTCGTTAACCGAATTCGCGTAACCGAGTTTAAAATTACCGTCGATTCGAACGTATCGGTTAACCATTAAACGTTCGCCTAATTTCGTTCCGATCGTCCGCTTCGTTCGTTTCCTTGTACGATGAAATCGACCGCTAATTTTCCGAACGGTTTTTAATCCGAAGTCGTTTCCCCGCCCCCCTTTCCGGGCATTGCCAACGTTCGTTTCGCCTAGATAAGCCACGTCGCCGAATAAACGTTCGGAAAATCGAAAATTAACGAACGAAAAACAAAATCGTGAACTCGGCGTTAACCCGAAGACAAAAGTCGCGTCAAAATTCGGCCGACGGTTAACCGAACGAAAAATCGGTTCGTTGCGGGCGAACAATCCAAATATGGAAACGAAACCGCCTGTACGTATTAAACGGATTATCCGCGAGAATGTTTCTCGCTCGTTTACGGTCTAGACGAATTGACTACAATTGTACGTCGAAGTTTGTACTCGATTAATTAATTACGCGTCATCGGGAACGTGGAACACGCCCCGACGCCATTATTAGCTAGCGTCGAGTTTAAAGCGCGCGCTCTCGTATTTTTCTAAGATACGCACGCCCCGCGTATACAATTAATACGCTCGTTGGAAACGTCGAGTTTGTTCAACAGCATTCGTGAAGACGTCACCAATTCGATTATCGTGTTAACGCGAGCAACCGCCCCTCCCGTGCCGTCGAACGGTTTCACCGGAATTGACATTTCGGGCGCGCGCAACTTTTGGGGGAGTTCAGTCCCGATTCGTATCCGAACCGAGCCACCGTGTAAAAGGGTGGTGGTGGTGGTCCGTTGACGTGGAGGATCGTGAACGTGGAAGGGGTGGCGGGCGGCGTTTCGGGACGGGAGCGGGAATTGGTTTCTCAACGTGACGACGGTTACGTTCGCGGTAATGGCGCGTCGGAAACAATTATTCCCCGCGATTGGACATCGAAACGATAATACATATATATATAAACGAAAAGCGCGCGGACGATTCAAAATCAAGAAATTAACCGCACAGCTCGGGGACTAATTGTACGTGGACCGCGGCGTTTTCACGACCGGGAACGACGAAAAAATAGAAAAACGACCGACCTCACAGACCTTGTCGACCCAGAGCCGTTGTTTGAACACACGCAGCGCCGAACGCGTGCCACACGTTTCATGACGCGTCGTCGGTCGTGCGGACGACGACGCGCGGAAAACGATGAAAACGTCCGGGGGACATTTCGAAACGAACGAAAAACATAAAAATTCCCCGCCTCGTCCGGCGTTTATCCGCCGTCTTGTTTGTATAAATTATGTTCCCGCTGAAAACAACTACAACGAAACTACGAAAAGGGTAAAACGCCCGACGACTGTCAAAGAAAAAAAACAAACGTTTTTAAATGTCCGGTCACGTTAGCCGAAACCATTCGGCCGTCAGCCATGACCGCGTAGTACTCGGGGAAACGCCATAATCCGCGTTGTAAACGTAGGCGAAAACGCGTAAACCGTAACGGCCCGGGCCGAGTGGAAAGCCGACGTAGTTACACGACTACGGATACCGGCGAATTTCGGATTCTGGACGGGAACGTGTTTATTGGTTTAACGACGATCCCCTATTTGGGTCGGCGAACGCTTTTTCGGCCAAAATGCTCCCTACTCGCCGTCACCTACCGTTGCCGAGTAACGAAAACGTTCGTTTCGACACCGGTGTCGAATCGGTCGAACGTTTTCCTGAAATTAGCGATTAACCGCGAACAACGTTGGCGGACCCGTACGCGCGTTTCGCCCGATCGAATTTCGTCGCCGTTTTTCGTCGTGTCTATAATTCCGAAAACAGTATTTACAAACGCGTTTTCGTTACTGTTAAAATATTCGTTCGTGGTTATTAGTTTCGAATAGACGCGTGCGTCGAGCTCCGTGCGAATACTAATAATAACGGTTAAACGAAACCGGCGAAATCACAATTTCGCTTCGAACGCGACAATCGTCGAAGTGCTATATCCGTCCGTCTCATTCGTTCGGGTAAATGTGCTCGTCGTTTGTAATCCGAACGCGTAGCGTTAAGTGAAAAGCGTCGGCCGGCCGATCGTAATAAAATCTCTGAGGACGTACGATTTGGTAGCGCACGTATACACGGCCGGGTCTGTTCTCGGACTTGATACGCGAACACGCCAACGGACCGGCCGGGGCCTCGCGTCAGTAAAACCGTAAGCGGGACGTGGCTTGGACGTAAATAGAGGCTGGCCCGGGGCTCGAGCGCGTATAGTGCGGCGATAATAGTCGGAAGAGGATTTCCGCGTCGGAGACGGGGACGGTCACGCGGCGTCCGGAGGTCACGTCCGGCCGGATTAAACGGTTCTAATGGATTTCGATTTAAAAGGCCGACACAAAAGCGGGTTCCGTACACGCGCGCGCGTGGTAAACCACCATTACCCTCCCTCCCCCTCCCCGTTCACATCGCCTCGGCCGAGTGACGATTTCACGACATCGTCCCCTTGACTAGCAATGTCCACGTTACCGTCGAATTTCCGTTCCGATTGTATGTACCACACGTTCACCGTGGCCGACCCGAGATTTCAATGTCCGGTCGACGACGTTTTCGATCGGCGCGAAAGAACGCCGTTAATATTGCCCGATGCGAAATTAACGGTCGGATTATTATCGCGGCGAACGGAAAACGCTAGATGATGTCGGTGACGTCGAACGTTTTCAAATTCCAATAATTCGACGCCGAATTGTTTTCGGTACTCGCGCGGTATTTAAACGTTCGGCGATTATTAATTTCGCCCGACGTCGAACAATATCTTAGTGGAACGATAACGTTTATATATATATATATAGTAAAACGGAATCGTGCGCGAATTACTCGAACTCGACCGACAATACTGACGACGTAACGTAGAACAATAATAACTACGAACGTACCCGAACAGGCTACACGTCGTTGACGCCGAAATTGCCGTTTATTAAGGATTGTTGTTATTCGGACGTTATTCTTTATCGTTCCCGCCGGTGCTCGTTATCTTCTCGGGGACGCATAAACGTCCGCCGCCGAATCGAAAAACCAACCCCCGCGTGAATAGAGAGGTATCGAACTCATTAGAGCCGAGTTGTTTTAACAACCGTCGACGCCGAAATAGCGCACGTGTCCGCGCGACGTGTTTTTTTCTCCCCCACGGTGTACAGACATTGTAGACGAAATACGGCCGACACCCGTAGTGACTAACGAACGTTTATTTTACGTCGTACTTGCCGGAACCCGTACAATAGAGTTTTACGACATTTTTTCGTTCGTTTTCCGTCTATTTCGACGTATATAATTTTTACTACCGACTTTCGTAAAAAAAAAAAAAAACATCCCGTCTGATTTTGTCGGCGTCTAAATCGGCGAAACACGATTTCGATCGATCGCGTAGTCCACACGTTCGCACGCGTCAGCGTCGGTCGTAAAATTGTCGAAACGAAGTGCCGGCCGAACGTCGAGCTACTCGACGGCGTAACCGAGTGCGCGAACCCTCATGTTAATTTATAATAAGTCGTGATTACGGGTCGCCGGTGTCCATATAGCGTATCGGACGAACGTGTTAATTAACCGTCGCCGTTAATTACAAGTTCGTTTCCTAGGAACCGACGTACTTGCGAGTGGAGAATTCTGAAACGAAATTGCCGCGGCTTAAATACAGTGGCGAATCGAGTATTCAATATGGTACGTTGTTCGTAACGTTTTAATCGCTGGACCATTTTTCAAAACCGCAATAATCGTCGAATACGTTCGAAGTTGGCGAAAAGGAGAATTCGATAAAACATTTACGGTACAACGCCAAAAAAAAAAAAAACAACGTAAAAGAACGGGGG
>JAIPRN010003306.1:0-22385 GCA_025469175.1 Geopemphigus sp. TES_GeoC_2020 | reverse complement strand
TATATATATATATATAAGTTTCCAAATTATAAAAAAAATCTTTAAAATAAATTCTTTATTTAAGCTGGTCAAAAAAAATGTATCTTATGTAATCTTTTTATTAATTGGTTTTGTAAAATAAAATATGTTGGTATGTTATTTATTATTATTCAATTAGAAGCAATTGAATTTACTAATAATTTTTTTACTATTACATATCACTAGTACTTGTTAAGTATTATTAAGTTGTATTATTGAAGATTACATATTTTTGTTTAAAAATCAATTTATGTCATTTTTAAGATAAATAAATAAAATATTTTCAGTAAAAAAAATTGAAATGCTGTTCAGTTGAATCAATAATGTCTGAAAACCGAAAACATTCTAGGATCTTGGTGATGCAAATGTTTCACGAGCTCAAACAACAATTTCCTACAGTCCCCGATCAAGTAGTTTCTGATTGTATATTTATGGTAAATATGTGTATTAATAGTTTTTATTAATGTACTTACAATTAACAGTTATTTTCTTTATTTTTTTATTTAGAACTCAATTAATAGAGAAGCGTGTATATTAAATTTAAAACGTATCCAAAAAAATTACGTTCAACAAACTTACCCATCTGAAATTGTAGATAAAATGACTAACAGACCAAAATCTCTTGATATGTTACAAAATAATCTTTCCTTGCCTAAATTACAATTTTCAAATAAATTAGAAACGTTTAATATTAATAAGGATTTAATAAATTCAAATAAAAATGATTCAGATAATACAGAAACTTTAGATATAAATTTTAATATAAATAGATGCCATAAATGTTCATCTATCTCAGCACCATCAACTCCTTCACAATCACCTGAAGGAGAGTATATAAATAAATCTTGTCATTCATTGGATTCTGTATCATTTGTTGACTCACAGTGTCGGCCTTTTACTTCTGTTAGTTTGACTTTAAGAACACCCACTAAAAATCCTCTACCTCCTTTAGATCTATCAGCTGGAGGAGGTTCGGGACTTACTTATAGAGCATTTTCATTTAATCCAACTATTAATCCAAAAAATTGTTATCAATCAACACTTCATATAAGTATTGACCCTGAAGGAACAACAAATGTTACTACTTCTCGTGTCATGGTATCTCCTACAAATATTAAATCTATTAATAAGATGACTGAAAGTCAAGTTCCTGTTTCGATTCAAATTGATGATATTTTACCCAAAACTAAAAGTAAGTATTTCAATTAATTTTTTTATATGTACTTAAAATTAATAATTTTAGAAAATGAGTTAATATATATATTAAATATTAAATTACCCTTTTTAGTGGTAATTAATGCTCAATTAGAACGGAAGCAAAAACTGGCTTTAGAACTATCAGCAGAAAAACAAAAACTAGAACATATAAAAAAAAATGTAGCTTCATTGGAAGAAGACATTATTAGAAGAAATACATATTCCAAAAAAATTTGTAAAGTAAATACTGAAGTACAAATTGCATTATTAGTTAAGTAATTATTATTGTTGCTTTTAAAATTTAGATTAAACGTTTAAAAAGTGATATTGAACTTTTGCGATTAGAGTGTATCAAACTAACTATTCAAGTTGACAATTCTACAGGAAATCAAGGTAGGTTTTGTCATTAAATTTTTTTTATTTATCTTAGCTTTCAAATATAATTTATATAGCTCAACAATTATGACAAAAAAAAGTAGATACAATAAAAAACAAAATTATGTACAATTAAATGGATTATACTGCAGCCTTAATAAAATTTAAAATTGATAAGATTATATAACTAGAATGTGAATCGAGAATATGAGGAACTATTGGAGAAAGATTATCTGTAGTAAGGTAACTAAACAATTGTGGTGGGAAAAAAACGAGAGCCAGATTCATTATGGCTAATAATGAATTCCACATTATGGAATATACATTCCATAATGTGATTAAAATTACACCAAACCTTTCCATCACTATGTGCATAACAGGGGGAATGGTCAAAGATAAATAATATGTATGTGCAGGTAATAAATTGTAACCTAATCGAAGTCAGGAACATTGTATAATCTGACATCTGGATAAGGATAATTTACTAAACTATGTATGCAAGGAATTATCACTGTTATTGATTTATACCACTTAGCATAATTAGCATTTAATGATGCCCATTTATTTTGTTATGCTTATCTATGTTTCACTTTGAAATGAGAAATAAAATTTGTAGCTGGAATTTTATTTATTGGGCACTTCAAAATATTTGTGCTTTTAGCAACAGAGTCAGCTATCGCATTACTGAGAATTCTGACATGACTAGGGATCCATAAAAATTCCACCTTGAAGTTTTGAAGAAAAAGATTTGAGAGAAGGGATTTAATAAAAAAAAATTGAGGAGAAGCGGAAGAGTTAAAAGAAATAGAATTTATTGCTAAGAAAATTGATTGGGCATCTGAAATGATTAAGAAAAATTTATGATTTAGTGATATAATAAATTTAAGGGCACGTAAGATAGCAGTTATTATATTCGGTGGTAAAGGAGCAGCATGGAAATGAATGTCTGAAAAAAAAATTTTTAATTTTGAGATAAAAAAAGTGAAACCAGCTGAATTGTTTGAAACAGATTAATCAGTGAATACAATTCACAAATTTGAATAATTCAACTCAATAAACTTGGTAAAAATTTGATTAGTGGAAACATAGGGTTGATTAGGTTAGTATTACTAGATACCAAACCTTGAAAAAGGGGTACAATATGGACTAAAGGGGAAAAGGTCAGGGCTTCAAATGGCACATCATAGCAATAGAGACGATTCCATGGTGTATTAATTAAAAATATTAATAAAAAAGGAGCAACGATTGTCAATGTTGAAGATATGGATGTAAGAATTGGAATAGTTTTTGTGACATACCGCCAACGAGTAAATAATATAAACCATGAATTGAAGATGGAATCTGAAATAATTTTTAACAAAAATTTGATGGTTGCTGCCAACAGATTTTTATTGGAGGACATACACATTCTTCTTCTATATAAGTGTTAGGTATGGTATGTACTGCTCCTATAACAGCTAGCTCTAAGAGAAGGCATGTTGTGGAATGGCTTAGCCATTAAACTCAGGAGGGAATCAGCTCGTGCTCCTATAACATCCATAGACAAGAAGTTAGCTTAGAATTTAACTTTTTATGATAGGTGTAAGAGGTAGAGATAATTAAAAAAGAACCATAGCTTACTTTTGACTGAATAATTGTCTTATAAATTAGGAGAGAAGATGGATGAGCACTCCACCATGCTCCTGCTAACGCACTAAGTAAATTTGACAGTTTTGAAATAAAATAATTTAGATAATTAAAGTAATCAATCTAAGTTTTGGATCAAGCTTAAACCCAAGATAAGTGTTAAAATTGAAGGGGAAATAGGCATACTATTTAAATAAATAGAGGAGGGGAATGTTACAATACATTTTCAAGTAAAAATAATAAATTATTTTTATTGGGTGTAACAACAAAGAATGAAGATGAAAGAACATTAATTAACGATTGAAGAGCTATATTTAAATGAAGAATTGCATTATAAAGGGATTTGGCTATCCAAAATATGACTATAATCTGTATAAAATGAAGGAGAAAAATCATTAGTTGTTAATGCTTGGCTAATTGGTACCATATATATATTGAATAGGGTGGGGCTAAGACAACTTCCTTGAGGGAGTTCTCTGTAGGTAGAGCAAACGCATTCAGATCCTGGAGGAGAGGAAAATGATAGATAATGTATATGGAATAAAGAAAATATGTAAAAGTAAAAAGAAACAGGAATATTCAGATCATTAAGACAGGAAATAAGTGTAAGAATATGAATAGAGTCATAAGTAACGAATGCTGCTGAAAAAATAATCTATTATAAAAAGCTTGATAGAACAGGTAAGACTAGAAAGACACTCTATAGTACCATGACTGCGCCGAAAGCCAAATAAATTACTGGAAATAAGAGAATTACGCTCAAGATACCAATCCAATTGTGTTTTGAGGATACATTTGGTTACTTTACAAAAAGTCGATGATATTGCTATATGTTGATAAGCCGGAAGATTTGTTGAATGCTTTGGAATTGGAATCACCTTAAAGTATCTCCATGAGACAGAAATGATGTTATTTAACTATAAATCATTAAATATTATAAGGAGGATATCGATATAAGCTCGTGTTGGGAGTTGTCTTAGCATAAATGGAAAAATACCATCTAAAGCAGCAGTGAGCAAAGAATAGGATGAGATATCAAGAGTTAATTTTTGATGATTTGACTGGAGAAGTAAAAAATTTATTACAATTTTTAACTGGAGGCCAGCAAATACTTGGCAAATGAGGAGATACTTTCGCTTCAAAGGGAATGTAAGAAGACACTTTATTACAGAAATTCTGGTACCTATGTAGGATTCAGGCAATTTTTAAACCTGGTAGTGTTCCAAAATTCAGCAAGCAAAGTGGCCAGATGCAAATTAGAGCAGAGTTTGCTTCAAGTATTTTTGTTTTATTAAGAATTTTTGTTGTGTCCGCACGAAACTTTTGGTAAATTATGGAGTCTTCATATGAATGGGAGGATCTGAATTTTTGGAATTAAAAAGAAAGTGTTTTTATCGCAATTGTACATAAATCATTCCACCAAAGGGGGCTCTTGGCATGATCACTATTACATACTAGGTGTAGTGGTTAATAATTCTTAATTTTTTTTAAAGAAAAAGCACGTTATTTAGAGAACAAAGTACTAAAATTATTTATTCAAAATATGCGCCATCGCTTGATACACATTTTTTCCATCTCTCTGGCGATTCGTATTCTGGCTCTTCCAAAAAAAATGTTCATCTTTCGAAATGGTCCAGTTGCCAAGCCATGTTTCGACATCTTCGTAGTTCTCGAAGTGTTTCGTAGAGAGCGCATGGGACATTGATGAAAACAGATGGGGCTAGGTTTGGTGAATATGGCGAGTGGGGCAAGAGTTCTTAGCCAAACGTAGAAATGGTGTCTCTTACCGCTTTCGCTGTGTGTGAGGGGGCAAAATGTCGCACACTGTTTTGCGCCTTTCCATCTGTCTGTCGTTCAGCTGATAAGGTACCCATTTCCCTTCCTTCTGAATCTTTCCTATGGCATGCAGACGATCACATATCGTTCGGCGACTAACGTTTAATTTCTCCGCCATTTGTTATTGAGTTTGTGTATCGTCTTCGTCCAGCAATGCTTGTAATTCAGCATCTTCGAATTTTTTCGGTTGACCTGGTCGTTCTTTATCTTTCAAGTAAAAATCACCACTTTTAAATCTTTTAAACCACCGCACGCAAGCGTTAGGACATTGTCACCGTATGTTTGTACAAGAATTCGTCGGCTCTCATTTGCACTTTTCTTTTGATTAAATAAAAATAGCAATACGTGCCGCAAATGCTCTTTATTTGGCTCGTAACTCGTCATACTGTAAAAATGACGAGTTACGAGCCAAATAGTATGAAGAAAAATGATGCGAACGCGAAATCGTACAAACAACAATGTCGTTTTAAAGAGCACTGACATGGCAACAAAATGACATAAGATACATAAGTGTCAACCAATTTCTATTCGCAACGCGATCTCTGACAAAAATTAAGAATTATTAACTGCCACACCTGGTATATGTTTTAATAGGATAGATTTTTTCACCGTTCATAATAAATGTTTGGTAAAAGAATTGTAGTTGTCTAATAGTGAAGAGCAAAATCTAAATGAATCAAGAAGCATTGAGAAATAATAAGTATTGAAATGGTATTTTTTAGGATAAGGGTTAAAAAATATAATTTTTTAGAGTATTTCTAAATGTTTATTCTTTTTACTGCACGCAATTTGTATTTTTTTTTTAATGACAATACCTATTTCAGTACCAAATTAGGATAGATTGAATATTTTTAAAGTAATTTTAGTTTTATTAAAAATGATCCTGATAACATAAATGTGATTAAGCCAGAGCCACTTGAAATTTGGCCTAATACATTTTTGCCAAATTCTGATTAGAAATTAAATCAATATTCGATAATTTTTTTTAATCATAAAATAGATAAAAATGCATACATTTTGTATACAAAAACTACTCTTTAAATTTATATTTCATTAAAAAAAGTTAATTGATATAAGGTAATTTTAAAAACATTTTCAGTTTTTATTAAAAATATGTATTTTAATATTTTCTAATAATCCAAAAAATATTTTAATTGATATTGATCTTTTCGAAAAATTTACTGATATATTTTAACAGAACGTAGCAAGCATAATTAATTAAATGTTAAACTAATGTACAATAATAATGACACAGATATGAGATGATCTTTAATTTAAAATTAATGTAATACTTATTTGAAAAATTGATTGAAAAGAAATGTATTGTTAGTAAACATAATATTGTAATCTGTGTTTGAAGATTTCAATGATTATATTTGTATTTTATAGTTCCTTTGGATGAAAAACCTAAAGAATATCAAGGTTAGTCATTTAAATTAATTAAATGTTAAACAACATGATTATATAAATATATTTGTTAGATCATTTGGAAAGCGAAAATTGGGTTTGTCCTATGTGCACATTCCAAAATCATCCAATATTACCAAGATGTGAACAATGTGATATGGCTTCCTTTGAGATAGGTACAACTACGACAGCTGTGAACAACAATATATGTGCCAAATTAACCTCAAATCTAACTACACAATGTTAACATAAATTTGTCATTTTTTGCAGTGTGCTGGTGAGAAATTTAACATCACTAACATTAAATTTTTTTTTATTTATAGACAGTCATTACAATTTTAAAATTTAATGATATGCGCAATTTTAATTTTATTTTGAAATATTCTAATGTGATAATATAAATGATAGTTAATGGTAATTTATTTTTCTAAATTTTCATAAATGATTTTAGAGTATTGTAATAGAATAAATTTTAACATTTGTTAGAAGACTTATTTTATACAATAAATTGAGTATTTTTTTAAAAATAAAATTTTGAGGCTATATGATTCTAGAATTATATTTAATATATAATTTATTTATTAAATAAAATATTTCTTATATATTACATCTCACAATTAAATTAATTATATATTAAAATTTACATTTTTAGTAATTTATTGTTTTAGTTTTAATAGATTTGTCAATTTTGATTAACCAAATTAATATAAATGTATTAAAGTAGAATTTATTTATGTTTCAGGAAAACGTTGGCCATATTCTGGAAATATTCATGTAAGGGTCACTCATCACATAAATCACCAAAGTATGTTATTGTTAATTATTTAAAAATAATTTATTATAGATAAAATATATTGTCTTAGTGTTGATAGTGTTCTAGGTTTTTCAAGTGCAAGTGATGTTTTTACAGTTATTATTACTTAAAAGCCCTAAGTTTAAAAATAAATATATAAAATAAAAATTGTTTTTTTTTGCAGGAAAAACTACAAGTTTGTATTAATGAATTACATTAGATGTTGACTGACTTCAACAATTTTAAATATAGCACATTAAACCAAAACAAATTCATCTAAAACTAAGATGTGATACATTTAAGTACCAGGCTAATTTTTTTTTTTGTTATTTGAATTTGAGACACTTATATTTTTGTTATTATTGTGAATTATATTCTTAATAAGAAAACCACTTTTATATGAATCATTATTTAAATATGGAGTATAATGTGTGCCGAGTAATGAATGTAGTTTTGTTTTATATATAAAATTTAGCAATTTCTGTTATATATATTTGTATTTAATTCAGCGATATATTTTTGTTCGAATACAATTGTAATTCAATTTTAAGTCTCAAAGTAGCATTTTTTTATTTGATAATTTAATAACTTTTAGTATTTTTAAAATATTGTGTAAATTATATTTTACATGCATTGTGCAAATAATAATTTAGAATTCACAAAAAATATTGAACATTTAAATTAAACTTGCACTACACAAGTTTTTTAAAAAATAAATTAGAATTTTTTTTGTATAGGATAAAACTTGGAATATGGGTCGATGCAATAAATTGTTAAATTGTGTATTCGTTATTACATTTTTAATTTAATTTATACAATAAAAAATAAAGTTATAATATATAATAATAGTAGTTTTAAATTTAAATAGCTGTTCCTCTTTCCAAGTTTTGTTTAATTTGTGTAGTATGTTCTCCATAATACCGTTCCAATTTTGCATTGAATTTCATATTTCTTTCATTGATATAATCAATGTCTGCTTCGTCATTATGTGTTCTCCTTCTACTGAATTTATTCCGTTTTGCAATTCTATAGGAAAAAATATTCCCATTATAAAATTAATATTTTAAAGTTTATTAAATTGTACATACTGTTTTTCTAAATCATCAACCATATTGTCAATGCCTTCTTTTGAATCTTTGATTTTACCATGTAAATAAGTATTTGCTTCAGCATAGAATGCTTTTCCAAGTTTTGCTTTTTGTTTTTGATAAGCATTCATATCTACTTTCATGTTTGATATCATTCTATTATATTGACGAGCAGTAGCTTGTTCATAATCTGAGAAACCAAGATCAGGGTTTTTGCGTTTTTTCTTTCTTTCAATGGCATCTGCTTCCATTGCTGTCATATTTAAAAGTTTTAAACGATCGTAATCTTGCCCCTAAAATTATAAATATGATTAGAAAATATGCTTAAAATTCATAAAATATTGAATAAACACGTGCTTTTTCTTTAGCCTCTTGTCTAAGTTTATCGTCATTAAGTAACCAATCTGCTTTTCTTTGTCTTGCTTCCCAATTTGACGGTAATTTCATTTGTTTATCTTCTTCAACAACTTCTTGGTGATTGTTCACTCTTGCTTCATTCTAGAATCAGAATATGAAATAATAATTTAAATTGTTTGGTTTCAATTTATACAAAATATACAAAAATGTATAGAATTACAACACAATAAAATACATTGAATTGTGATCACGCTTATTAACTTTCACTGTGGAGGTTTTAAAAATTAATTGAGTGGGATTAAATGTGGTTTTATATATGAATATTCCTAATATTATAGGAAATAATTTTTTTAGCCTTATATTCTCACAACTATATGGGGTTAGGCACTCTTGTCTTTTTTTTTAACATGATATTGGTATATATCTATTATTTAGTAAGCCTGAGAGCTTAATCTAATTATAAATTAATTTCCTAACAAAAAAAAATTATCCAAAGCCACAGTGTTCCCCAAGTGGTCATCCACTCAAGTACTAACCGTACCTGATGTTGCTTAACTTTAGTGATCAAATGGGAACTGGTATATTCAATGTGGTAGTCATTGGCATATGATTAAATTTGTTTTATAAACATAGGTATCACATAGGTTTAACCGATCAACCCCTTTTATCCTTAACCTTTCTAAAACTTGATTTCTTATTATTCCTTCATTTACCAGGCATTTTCATATCACTATTCCATCTAACCACTTTTTTTGGATTTTCTTTTTTTTTCATTTCTACATTCAATCCTCTTAAAACAACTGTCGATAAATAATAAAATATAAAATTTTAATTATTAACAAAGTTTAAATATACAAATATTAATGAGTTGTCACTTAAATTCAAAAGTAAGTTTTTATCGTTTAATACAGAACAACCGCTAGCTTAATGTCGCTAAATATATTTTGAGACAATTACTTTGTCTAATTTTATAAGGTGTTTATATAATAGGTGGAATGGTTTATAGATCTACTACATCAAAAGTTTTACATGTAGTGAATCTAGTCAAATTTCTTGTATTTAGTGCAATGATTAATTGATAACAAATTGGATGGTAATTTATAACTTTTAATTAATTGCGAGGAGCAAGACATATTATTTAAATGTTTCAATTAATACAATTTATTAGTGTACTTTATAAATAACTTAATTGTCATAGAATTGTTATTTCGAATATTAATAATAATTACTCTTTTGATGTGTAGGTCTCTGAGTTTCTTTAGGCGATCTGTTTTCTTAGCTTGAATATCAATGCTAGTCATAGTAGAAGTACTCATATATTTGCAATTCGGTGTTCGATAAACGTATAATTAGTTTAAACGTATTTAAGGAAATTACTGCAAAATAAAACTAAATATTATTATGTTAGTATATGGTTGTTATTACTAATCAAACTACAATATTGAATAGATTGATCTTATCTATAATTTTATCAGTGTGACCATTTAGTTAAATTGTAGGATATCAATTGTTTAATCAAAACGATAATCCAACCAAGTAATAACAAATGTGTTAATACGTTTTCCTTTTTTTCTTAATAAGTATTCAAATTATTTTTAATACAATAAATGGAAAAGATTATTAATTAGGTAACAATGTTTTTAGATATTTCCAAACATGGTCGGAGTCGACTAAAAAATAATACGTGATATTCGTATTAATTTGTGAAATCAATTATCAATTTTATGATCATAAGTACCTTTCTACTTTACTTATAATTTAAAGAAACATATGTTTCATTTTCAGTAGAACTATATACTATTATACAAAAGTAATTAATTGATTGTATAATATTCCGTTCATGATGAATACTATACTAATATTTTGCATATATTTGATATGTTGTTTATATTAGCTTTCATGTAAATATACATTATCGTTGCTGTATATAGTATTAAATTAACGATGAGTGGAGTGCAGTTTAGGGAAATTCATAAAAACTCCTGGTTAAAACGATTTCCGGCTGGTGTTGACAAAAAGATTGCTATGAAACCAACTGGTGGACAGAAATTATGGACTGTGTTTTGTATACACGATGATACAGAACCAATATTAGAATTTTATGTAGATCAAAAGAAAGCAGCTGCACATCGTCCTGACAATACCATACCTTTATCAGATACTGTCCATGTTTCTGCTACCATATGTCCATTACCAGCGATAACTGGAGATCATCAGCAACAATATCAATATGAATTTGTTGTTACTCTCACTTCAGACATTGTGCGTTTAGCCGCTCCTTCGTGGTTAGTGTTTAATTAATTACTATTGTAGCGAAGAGTAAATTAAATTAAATTTCTAATTTTGTAGGAGTCAAATGATGGATTGGGTTCAAGGATTAGATACAAAATTGCGTGAAATGCATATATTGTCTCCAAAAGAAAATGTCTATACTAAACCTCCAGAGTCTAGACCTCCTTTATTACCGACTAGAGATCCAAATTCTCCATTGCCTCCTCCACCTTTACGTGACTTGCCAACAAATGTTTTACCAGGTGTTGAACCAGTTATTACAGTAGCTCAATCAATAGGTATGAATAATTAGTTTTCAAATGAGTTTGTTGTATTATAATAATCTATATTATGTTGATCTTAGGTAGGGATGAAGGTCCTTCTGAAATTGAACAAACATTTTTAACACCACCCATAAGTCCAAATTCAATGTGAGTAAAATTAAATTATAGTAAAAAGCAATTTACCTATTTTCAGTCTATTTTTTTTTTTTTTTTGGGGGTAATTTTTGATATTTAAAATATATTTTTGTTATAGGAGTCCCAATGAACAAGTGAATGTTACCATTGTAGAAGTAATAAATCATAACCAAATATTTAATTTTAATCAAATGGAGCAAGGGTTGAATCAAACAAACCAACAATTGCCTCAAACATTGGCTGAACCATTAATAAATTCTCCTAGACCTAGTAGATCAACAAATTCTTGTACTACTGATACTTCTGTGGTTTCTCCAAGACAGGCTAGTAGACACCATCAAACTCGTATACCTGACATAGAAGAATCAGTAAACGGTGCTATGTCTAGTAGTCATTTAGAGTCAAATGATCAAATTATCAATTCTGATGATGTACCACAAAGATCTATTACTGAAATATCAAACGAAGGTCAACAAATTAAAATAAGAATGGCTGAACCAGAAGATGTTAGACTTAGAAGGAAACCAAAAAGACAAGAAGTTATACCACCTGCAACTGATCAAGAAGTAACTAATAATTATGAACATTTAGTATTACCTACAGTATTACAGTCGAGACCACCACCCGCATTATCAAATTTTGTTCCCACGGATATTATATTACCAGCAAGACCTCAAGTAAAATTCAATTATTATTTTATACTATAATTTAAATTTTATTTCTTATTTATTTTGTAGCTACCTATTGGTCGTGGGAGAGGGGTTCGTCGTAAAGTAAATAGTGATAGTTCACATTCTGCAGTAGGAGCTGATCGAATTCGTATAGCAGCAAATAGTAGTCCACACATGTTACAGCCAGTTCCAACGCCCTATGTTTCGGTATGTTGATTATATAGACTCAATTATGTACTATTATACACTTAAGTGAACTTTTCATTTGATAGGCAGAAAACAGAGATTTGTTTAGTCCAAGTCGATTAACTGTTCGCGAAAAGCAAGTGTTGCAACTCCGAAAAGAAATGTCTCATCTTGCTGGAGTACGATTACAACTGAGACGCAAGGATTGTATTAATACAATTGCTATAGTGGATGTGTTTCAAACTGTATGGATTGCTGGATGGAAACAAAAAGAACATCCTATGTTACATAATGCTTTACACATAGGTGATCAGTTGTTAAGTGTTGCTGGAAAACCTGTAACATGTTCGACAGATGCTCATAAGTTAATACGAGCATGGCCAAGTCTTTATGTTAGTATTATTTTTATACAATGAATACCACTTAATGTAAAAAGATATATTGATACTCAATAACATCTTTTCAGGTTGAACTAATTATTAGGCGTGTTCCTTGTGGTCGAGTATTTGTAGTACGACGACAAGAGCAGGGCCAAGACCTTGGCATCATTCAAGAAGGTGGAACAGCAGAAATTAAGGACATTTTACCAAATAGTTTAGCTGCTACTCATGGTTTATCATCTCGTACTCCTACGCTGGATGGATTGTCACTAACTACTTGGACACTAACAGAGATAAATTCTCGCCCTTTAAATTTGCTTTTTAAAGACACCGAAGTTAGAGATCGTCTGAATGCAGTTGGACTAGACATATCATTATTAGTGCAACCTACCGATCTTATATCAGCAGTACGCAAACAGCTTAAATCTTTAAAAGCATTCAAGGACTACTTGTTAATATAAATTCATTAATATTATTGGTAATATATATTTTATTTATTGTAAATGAGACATTTATTTTAAGTGTTGTATAAATAATTATATTTTAATAATTGGGTTGTGTGATCCATGTATCATATTTTTAAAATATTTTATTAATTTTTAGCCTTTATAAATGTATTTATGATTAAATTCTATTTAATTTTCAAACATAAACTTAATTATCAAACATAATAATATGTGGATTAAGTTATATATTTTATTATGTTTTAGGAAAAGATTGTGAATGCAGGGTCAATACACTAGAAATTAGTAAATATCAAACTATATTATATTTTAAATATATAATCAACGCTTTCATTTATCAGTCTACATAATTGGCTTCAGAATTTGCATGTCAATATTTTTGTAATAACTTTTAAAAATGATTGTTTTCTGTGATAATTTAAAAAGAAATATTGATCAAGTTTTGAAAATAAAATTTTTTTTCAAAAATTATGCAATGTATAAACTATTTATAAATTTTAAATTGACATTGTGTAAATACCATGTAAACTATGTGCAATATTATTAATTTTTAATGTATTTTTGTTATAGTAAGTAATGTGTTTGCGAAATTAATAGTAATTCTTTTAATTGTGATAAATTTATTATCAAGTGTTCAATCAACTTATAGTAAGAATCAGAGTTAAAAAACTATTAATGCATGGTTTAGCTTATATGGATTAATATATTTTCGAATAATCAAAGATTACTAATCATAAAAATTGATTTTGATTTTCTGAAGCATACCTGCAATTTTTTATGATATCAAATGATCAACAGTCATTAGATTTTTTTATTGTGTGTTTTATCAATATTAAATATACATATTCCAATTTTGTTTATGGAAATTCTGATTTACATTTATTATGTTTGCAGTGTTTTAAGTTATTTTATAGATTATGAACAATTAATGACTTATTCATTCTAATTTGTATTCACCAATTATTATTTGCTAGCCAATATCAAAATATTAAACATTTGTATATTATTTTCATTGAGGCATTTAACAATATAGTCTAAATACAGAAAAAAATAAGATGTAATATTTATTAGTTAACCATTAGTATTTATTATTATTGACCATGACAATTGGAATACTCAAGTTAAGCAAATGTTTAGAATGTTTAAATACTTTTGATATTTTAATCAAAAGTAATTATGTCTAAAATGTATGCACTAAAACATAAAATATTGTGTAAAAACATAAATAGATATGTCGTAATTGTATAACAGAATATTTTGAAATACTATTTTCTACATTTGATAAAAAAACATTAATTTATTTTCTTTATTATACTGCATAATGTTTGTACACACCTTTAATAATTTCTTCAATTATTTACGTTGTAAATTAATAAATATATATTAAAAATAAAATATTTTTGTCCTTCAGCTTAAAATGCTTTAAAATATTTATAGTTAATTTTGTGTTACTGATGTAATGTCTATTGTATATTACCATATACTTAGTATTTGGGTTTATTTTCATTATCATAATACATACAAGAGAAGGTCCTAGAGTTAAGAGTATATAGTTTTATCTCTAGATGTCAAACAATGAATGTTTATACTCCAGTGGCCTACTACTCAGTTTAAAAAATTCACTTTGGGATTTTAAGTAATGCTAATAATTGCAAGATTGGTAAAATTAGTCAAAGATTAAAAGTAATGAGTTACAAAGTTACTGAAAATCATTAATTTGTGCCTTCACGAAGTTATTGTATGTAACTGTAATATTACTTGGTGATTAAAATGAAGTAACTTGACTAGTTTTGTAATTGGGTTACATATTTTGAATTAAGGGTTATAACAAATGTACAAATGACAACATACTAACGAGATTTTTAATTTAATGGCAATTGTGTGACATAAAAGTTTACATAACATAAATTTTCATATTTTAGTTATATATTCACTGTAGAAAATTGTCATTTTGAACTTGTTTAACTCAAATAAAATAATTATGAATATTATATTTAAATGAACAAAGTATGGGGGATATTATATGGATTATTTCGTCACAGGACAAATGAATGAAGGAAATACACTAAATAACTGCAGAAAGAAATGGGTCTTGCACAAGTTAATAATAACTTAAAAGTTCAAATATATAATGAGAAAAAGTAGTGATGAGACCATTAAGACAATTTTGGAATAAAAACTAGAAGGGAAAAGATAGTAGAGGAAGGTATTGAGACCTTAGGAATGTAAGAATATAAGGAAATAGTTCAAGACTGAAAACATAGAAGAATGTAGTGATGGCAATAATAACTAAAAATGTTTTACTAGTAGTGATTATATTTAAATATAATTAATTTGAGAAAAATAAATTACGAAAATATCATTCAGATTGATATTATTGTCTTTAGTGAAAACAATTAGTTCGCAATATGGTGATTGATTAAATTTTATTCAGAATTATTTATTTAATACATGGATATCATCACCCAAATAACTTTTACACATTTTTTAAGATTTTTCATGCACGTACAATAAAAAGTAATTATTATTGATCATAATTTTGTTGTACTATTTTAATTAGAATTTTCTTTGTATTTTTGGCAAATTAGTCGGGTATATTGTTTTTATTGATACTGAATTAAATCATGCAATCTAAATATATATTTTGATGTTCATGTAATTTCTTCACTTTTTATAGGTGGAATTGGCCATCATTAATGAAAAACTTTATGCTTCAGACTTCCATGTACTAATTTCTTGTTATATATGTTTTATACCAGTTGTAAGATATTCTAAATTTAATAGAAACTCATCTTCCTTTAATCAATACGCGTTTTTTGAATTGTCTAAAATTATAAAAAAATTCTTCTATACATAGTTCAACGAACCCAAATAATATAAATAAAATTAATCTTTATTAAAATATAAAAATTATTAAGAATCACTCACTTCTTTACGACTACTATGTACTTCTTTAATGGCTAACAGTTGTATTTTCACGTTCAATTATTTTTAGTATTTTAAATTCACTCAGTACAGATCCAAAATGACTTGACTGATTAAGAGTTTTGACGGTGAACGGTTCTCCATTATTAGCATCTTGATAAATAGTAACAGCTGCATTTTTTTCAAGTACATTAGTGGTACACCAAACATTCATAATTTGTGAACTCACATAAAAACAACACGATTTTTTTGGACAGCTGTGCTAAGAACGCTGTTTGAAGTGTTCATTTTTTTCTATATCTACAGTTGTAGTAGTAACAACACTAAAGGTGGTTATGGTCGGCAAAGTTCGATAATCCTGGAAGATATAAAGATGTTCATTGACCCTATTTGAAGCACAAACATAACACGATTATATATTAAAAATTACCTCCTCATACATTTAGAAGTATTTGGTTCGAATTTGTGTAAAAATTCGGTTATTAATATCGTGTTATTGGTACGTTTCTTAATTTTTCTTTTTACGATAATTATCAGAAATTATCGTTAGTCATCGTACACAAAACGCAGATTTAGCTTAACGGCACGTAGAAATCGATATGATTTGTCGACAGACGAAACTCACGAATAATTAGATCCTGACCTATTTGGGAATTATTAATGTGCGGTCATAAACGATGTCGACCATCGAAAATGAAAACCCGAAAATTATTCAGCCGGTATTTATTGACGGCCGAGGAGGACCGAGAGCACTAGTAGATGGCGCGCATGTGTCGATCGACCCTGTTTGGTGAGCCACTGTTTTGTTTATACGCTCACGTACGCACGTACACAAGCACATAACAACATAGCGACGACGATACGATACGATATTACGGTATATGTTACGATGTCGATTCACTGTCCGTCCGCAGTATTCGTTTGCGTTGGTTGTGTGTTGTCGTCGTAGTGTCCGTCCACTACGATTAACATATAGACCTTGATAAACTAAGGCGAATTTTTTCTTTTTCGTCGACACGACTACCGAATTATGTGATAAACTACAGTTGTCCGGGCATTATCGACGTTTTCCAAGAGTAAACTGAACGGGAAACCGTTAATCGAATACCGTTACAATAATAATATTAATAATAATTCATCGTCAGTGCACGATCCGTCGCGGTACTTTTTGTTAGTGTGTCGTGGTGTTTGTGCGTGTGCGGCGGATAATCTACCCCCACCGTTCGCACGATGGAAGATAACGGGGTCGGCAAAGATTGCAATGCCCTCGGTGGTTTGTTTCAACAGATCGTCATGGACTTGAAGGTACGATTACGTGATATTGTAATATTCGTTTAAGAAGTCTATAGCACTATCGACCACGACCGTTGTCGCTTGTACGTCGAATCACGGGAATGGTCGTGACGGTGCCTCGTCGTGGACGTTTACTTAATATAATATCGCGCGAAAACATTTTTTTTTTAAATTGACAGTCTAAACTGTCCAAGACTTGAACGCCGTTCCGCATTTTCGATCGACCCGTCCACGAGAACGTCTCGTCGCAACACACGTTTTCATTATTTGCTTACGTTACGTGTATATTTTTATATCGACGACGTTTGTATCAGTCTTGTATTGTAGAGGAGTTTACTGCGACGATGACGAAAACATCCGGGACAAAATCGGACACGAAGAGATTCCCTTCCCTCTACTGTACAATGCGTATGTGTCGCAGTCGGACAACCGTTATAATTGTCAAACCGGAATTGAATTTGTAGAAAATAGGATCTTTTTTTAATTGAATCAGCTCTTTGTTATTTCTCTTGTTTACGTTAGCACAATTCGATTTTATCCCAATTTTTTTAAATTTTTTATCACGTATTTGCTAGGTATAGAAAATTAGCGGCAGATGCGTATTTAGCAATATTTCATGAGTGGGAAGAGGATTGACAATTTTTTTTATAAATACGCGCGGTGTAAACCTTTCCACACTCCTACATAATACTACGGTATCTTGAATTATTAATTTATAAAAAATAAGGGTATAATAGAAAACAATATTGATTTTAAACGTTTATTTGAAAAATATATATCTTTTAATTTTATCGTTGACGAAATTCAGTTATCTTTTTCCAATATTCAATTCCAATTGTTTTGGAAAAAATAAACGTATAATTTTTATTTCTCTAATGCCTTTTACAAAAATTCACTTGTTTTAAAAATTATAACACGTATGAAATAAATACGATTCAAGTAAACGATTAATATATACAGAGTTAGGTAATGTAAGTATATTTATGTTTAATAATGATAAAGATTTAAAAGAAAAAAATTCACGGGGGATGACATTTCTTGATCCCTCCCATAAACATGTTGGGAAATACTGTGTATAATATTCCTTGGTAAATACACATAATGGTATACTACTATTTCCGGCAATATAATCGTCTTATCTATATATCGACGACTGTGCGGTGCGTCAATCGTTATTTTCCTACGCCGCACGATTATTATATTCATATATTATGATATATTATGTGCGCCATTTTCGTTTTTGTTGTTGATTCCGTTTCGACTATTGGCGTATGTACATTTCACATACCCCACCATGTTATAATATTATTACTACCATTTTGTTGTAACATCCATAAAACAATAGTTTATAACTTATTTTCATTTACTTGTAGGGTACTTCAATATTTTTAGTTAATGTATTCCCAAATCGTTACGCACGTTAAAATTTAACGATTTTATGTACACAATGCTTTTTAGTGTAACGTTTTGTAAGTTGGTCTTGTGATGATAATAGCTGTTACACTTATATAGTCTTAGAAGGTTTTATTTCATAGTTTTGGTTTTTAAATGTTCACTATATATAATAGATGTGGGATGTCTTTTATACGTTAATATAGTAGCTTAATTGGGTTATAGCTTCTATTCTCTTTCTTCAGATTTTATTTGAGCAACGTTCTCGTTATATTAAATATTTTAATTACGATGAAATCTTCCAAAAGTTATTGCAATAATATGATTACTTAATGATATTTAGAAACACGAATACTGTATTATTAATTATTATAATATTTAGTTAAGAATTTATATTTACTATTTGTGTGTGCGGTTAAAAATAATTATTATTTACACGTATCTATTATTTTATTTTCTATGATTTATATTATTGTCATTACTCATTAGATTGTTAATATTATTGGAATTTCGTGCCCGGTAGACGAGATATTGTGTATGAAACTTTGGGAATTACTCAACTGTATGATAATTATTTTAGATTTTTAGTGAAGCTAAGAATATTTTGGTTTTGTTTTTTTTTGTTTGTAAACACTTATTCCTATAAAACAGATTATTCGATATTTAAGTTCAAACTATCATTTCAGTAGCGAATTGTATGTAGTTGGTAAATTAATTGACATATTTTACGATTTTTTAAACAATTTTAATAAGCCCGCAGAAAAAAATTACAAAAAAAATTAGTCAAATTGTCAAAACTTAATATTTTTATCAAATATTTCGAAAAATAAAAAATGTTGACTAGTTTTGTCTAAAAATTATATACTGTACCAAAATAAAAAAAGAGGTAACTTAGCTATGGCTGTGAGTTGAGCCATATTACATATATAATGGTCAACGACTTGATCAGGGACTTCAATAAAAATATTTAACCTTTTTTATTTACTATTTTTCTTGTTGGAGGAAGTAAAAGGGATCATGAATCATGAATCAATGTTATAAAAATATTAATTTTGAAAAATATATTATTTATCTTTATACATTTTTAAAAATATTTTTAATCATGAAATTTAAACAAATAATAATTATAATATTCTTTAAACCTGTTATGATGGGAATTCCTACTTGTTTTGCAAAGAATCGAAGTTAAAATTATATAGAGCTTTAACAATGTAAGTAGAATTTTTTAAAAACACAGAAGGCTTTTATTGAAGAAAACTTAAAAGATTAGTACAAAGAGACGAAATTAAAATACATATAAAAATGACAGTTGATTTCAATGTCTACCATTTACAAAAGAAGTATACTTAAAGGACACTAGAAGGAACTGAGATTCTTTTAGGCACTGAAGGAACTGTTCCGATTTCCTTTTATAGAGGGAGATTTTAAGCACTTTTTTCGGTGTTTATGTGTTTTATTGGTCATAGTTTATTATAGAGAGATTATTGTAAATTATAATCAATATAAAAATTATATGACATACGACTATTTCTAGGGAATTTTATACTTCTTGTTTTCGTATTTAACCTATCGATATTGATCTTAATAGTGCAGTATATATATATAACTTAATATGTACATAAACATTTTTTTGAAAGAACTCAATAAATTTTTGGGCTAAATATAGCATTTTAAAATTTTTTATAATTTCCTGATGCTTACATTAAAACACGAATACAATTTTAAATTCCGAGTTAATAATAATTAGGATTAATGTTATGAAAATTTAAAACGATTTAAAATCCTAAGAGTTGTTAAAAAGTTTTAAAAATTATTAATAGTAATTTTTTTTTAGGCGTTTAAAAACATAAATTCTTGTATTTAAAAGCTCAAAATTGAATCCAAGATTAAAGGTATATGTTTCTATATATATTTCATAATGTATAATTGATTTAATCAATAAAGTGTTATAAATATAAAAAAATGAAATAAAAAAAATAAAATATAAAAACCTATAATCTTTAAAATATTTATTTATTGCAAAAATCATTAATTTTATGTTTTATTATATCGATATCTGGTATAATAAAGTAAAACTGAGCCATTAGTTATAATAATTTACTAGTGTTACTCAGAGTCGATTTTCGAAATGATTTATTATTGATTTTAAATTAAAATATTACAATTCTTTGTACAAATTATATAATTTTCCTTAAGCGTTTTGCTGAAAATTATATCCTCGGAAATCTGATTGGTCTTCGAGTGATTCCTTAAAATACAAAAAAATTAAAATACCTTTTGTGTATAATAATTTTATACAGTAATAGTTTGCTTTGATAAATGAAACAGATAATGATGGCCGATCAGAGGTGTCATTTTAGATTTGAGTACATTTTTAAAATTTGTAAATTCCAAATTGTTGTTAAAAATCAAACTTAATTTACTTATTTTTATTAATTTTCGCAGGTGGAAAAGGTAAAATAATTGGTCCTATGTACTCTATAATTTAAAAGTTTAAATGTTTTTAAACTATATCGTAAATTTAATTAACAATAGACAATTAACAACAACTGAAAACATCAAATTATGTTTAAATATCCATATATTTTTGTAATTTGAATAAAAGTTTACATTAGGACGTTTAAGTCTTTTATATATAAATGAAATTAATCGCCAATAAGTTTTTCTAAAAATTCAAGTGAATTTTAAAAATATATTTTTTACGGTATTCTGTTGTTTTTATATTATATTGAATATACAACAATAATGTATTGACGGCTTCTAGATTTTGAGTGATACAGAGAATATATTGGTTTTACATTCATGTGATTTTTTTGCTTGTAAACGCATTTTAGTAAAGAAGTGTGCGGTTGATTTTTACATGCATTATATTCCAGGAGCAAATTCTATTTAATATGGAATTTATTTGATTCATTTTTCTATTTTCTCAATAGTTTTCTTAAGCGTAACGGAAAATTATCTGACAATTTTAAAAATATGTTAAGTTATCCGTTTAGGATATGTGTAATTTTTATATTTAAAATCTGAAAATGCATAAGCATATTTGTTATAATTAAATTAATTATATGTACCTAATATTTCATTACTATTTAAAAATATTAAAAAGTCGCTTGTCTTCTAGTTGTATTATTATTCTTAATTTAAAATAATAATACAACTCTAATAACACTGGGTGAGTATACTGAAAAAGTGAGATTTACTGAAACTGATATTATCAATAGCGCTTAAAGTTTTTTATTTTTTAAAATTGATTCAGGATGTGGTATTTGCGAGGTCTGTCTTCTAATTTATGTCCCTGACTAATCTTTGTCTGGCAAAGTAAAAAGGAGTTGTAAACTAATTTTTTTAGCGGTAGAGGGTGGAGAGTAAGGATGATGAAGTAATGATATATGATAGTAAATTGTTCGTATATTATTTTTTTGGTTTCCTCCTCTGGAGTTTTTATTTAATTTAATGTTTCTGGTTTATTATGTATAAAATTATATATATATAATACTTTTAAGAAAAATTAAAAATTATTATGTATTCGTGAATGTAGATTAAAATTATGTTTAGCTATCTATTTAATATAGTTAAAATATATAAATAAATAATTGGAGTTTTATTCTTAACAATGTGTATTATAATAAGTTTATATTGTTTTTCTCGTGTTAACCTTATAATGTTTTTTTTTTTTTTTTTTTTTTT